>APFE030453142.1:2061-20028 GCA_000404065.3 Pinus taeda | reverse complement strand
AGCCGAACAAGACAAGCGCTCGATATTTTTGTGTAATAATCCCTCAGGTCCAAAAAGATTAAAATCTAGAGGAGGGATAGCACTTCCAATGCCTTTAACAAGCCGGAGGGGCCAATCACTCGGCAATCTTTTCATATTTTACGAGTCAGGTGAAAAGAGCTTAAAGAAGACTCGTTTTCAAGGAACAAGTGATGGTTTCGGGTAGCAACTGATTCCAGGTAAGATTTGGAATTTTCCAATTACGGCAGTGTCACAAGGATGGCTAACAGAATCAATCTTCGTAGATATTCCTCGAAGGGGTAAACAATCATATGGGGGTGAATGATTGGCTAAAAAACAGAGTGGAGGTGATGGTGAGAACACGAGCAAGGCTCAAAAGCTAGTGATAAGGCATTCACAATGGTTATTTACCGGTTCATTTTTTAATGAGCTTAAACGTTGGGGAAACATTTGCTCATGACTTATGTTTATTTTTTAACGAGCTTGAATTATGCGCTAAAACTGCTCATGGAGGGTTTATTTTTTAATGAGCTTGAACTCTGCGACAACATTGCTCGCCAGTCGTATGATAAGAATGTCTCATTCAAGATGCCATTTTTTATGGGGCTTACACCTTTTGAAGCTTTGCCCTGGAGCCTCTTGCATGCACACTAGGAACAACCAACTACGCCTCTCTACTTAATTACTGATATCACCACCAAGGCTAGGTAGGAAAATTTTTCCTTTACTTTGTCGGTGCCCAGGTGGCCCCTGCAAAGATGAATGGTTTCAGGGACTCACCCGACCTAGGCGGTTGAAGTCAGCGAAATCATAGAGCTAACATTAGCTGGTCGTTTCTCACTTGCTTACAAAAGGTTTGCATGCCCCCAGGTATAGTGAAAAATTCCCAGGTTACCATGAAAGTTCCGTCCACGTAGCAAACAGAAAGCTCCCTTGGCGATGTCTACCAAAATAGACAGAGGGGAGTGGGGTAGAGATACTCCACTCACATAACTTTAATGAAGGTATCTTATTCCAGCCTGATCCTATTTTCCTGTAAGGACAGGTTCTTCAGACTAGTCATATATCCTCTGCGGAAACCTATTCTATACCCAAGGTTTTCCTGCCGAAACAGACCAGGGTGCATGCCGCCTGGGTTTCAATCACATCTTCCTGAATCACTCGCGCTCATCAGGTGGATGGACTGGAGATCGATGAGACATTTCTTGCGTGAAAAGACCATTTAGGGATGGCATTTGACTATTTGCAATGTGTGAACCGGGGAATGACATTTGGTCCATGAGCTTGACCATTCTGCCTTCGTGTGGAAAACACATTACTCTAAAGAGTGAGGAGACGAAGGCTCCCATGCAATAAATATAGTCGTGTCCAAGGAGTAGATTATAATCTAAAGGTCCTTGAACTACCATAACATTTATGTGAACAATTTTCCTTCTCAAAGTAATGGGGACATTTGGAAGGATTCCTAAAGGTCGACTGGTTTCCTTGTCGAAGCCTGTCAGGTTTCTCATTTCAGGAAAAAGCAATGATGAACCAAGCGCTTTCCAAGCATTTGAGGAAAGGATACTCACAGAAGCCCCTTCATCAATGATGGTACCAACCATGACCATTCTGTAAGCTTGTACAATGATTCAGAATGGTACACTGGCTGGTAAACAGGGTCTGCCTAGTAGATTCCAGTCGAAGGAAACAACTAGGTTGCTTGGTGGTGGGACCTAATATACGATCGGATATGTCTCTGATGAACTTCCTTCCTGCGATAAAGGAATGAGAGGACTGCCCCCAAGCTCATCGAAGTCTATGTTGATAGAAAGAATTTGAATGGTGTCGTTCTCTTTCTCTTCAGTGACGGTATCATTCGAAGATGAACACTCTGAAGGCAAGGCCGGGTCAACTGCCATATCGACCCTTTGACTTTCATCTGGTATGGATTCAGAGGGTTCATTTTCAATGATAGATGCTTCGGTTGACCACAATAATGGGCTAGCCATATTTTCAACCGGTGGAGGACTTGGCAAGAGTTTTTTATATCCAAGAGGAAGTTGAAGCGGTGAAATCGAAAAATCATCCAAAACTCTTTTAGCCTCATCAAGGAAGGGACAACGGTGGACGGCGTGACTACCTTCACACAACTTACAAGGAAGTTTAGGATTCCTTCTTTGTCCATGTGCTTCACTTTCACTGGTTGATGGTGAGTATTCAACATGATCACTAGAGGTTGATGCTACAGGATTGTGCAAACAAGGAGACTAGTCCCTTAAGATCCGAGGGATGCAGGGACAATCTCGGTGATAGTGGTTTCCATTGCAAATGACACAAGAGAGATTTAGGTTTTGATTGTGCGGTGTGAGAATTTTCGCTAGACGATACTTGGTTGCTCCCTTTCGATTTCTGGTTCCTTTTCTTCTTTTCCTTTTTCTCTTTTCTTCTTCTTCTTCTTCTCAGTTACTTGATTTTTAGCTTTATCGGCTTTATCAAGTGAAGAGGAAGGAGGAGAGGGAGAATCAGATGAAGTAGAAGGTTGGGAGGAAACTTTAGTGTCGTCTAGTTGCTGATTACACTGTTCAGGAATTACGGGATTCTAAATGACAGAGGTAGAGAAGAGCCAGACAAGAAAACCAATTGTCAATCTTGGAAGTGACAAAGTGGCCATATGGGGTGCACCAACATCTCCCCAAGAGGAGAAGGGACTAGGATTTCCTCCAAGGGGAAATCCTTGGTTGGTAGACTCCATTTCTCAACCTAAAGATCAATGGGAGAATTTGTGACATTATTTCGATTTAAAATAAATTTTTAGACGCTTGGACACAACTTGTTTTATCAATTTTAAAGAGTCGAGAAAAAACGAAAGATGACTCTAGTCACCTTCGATTTTTATTGAGCCTGAAGTGACAAGTGCTCAGAGTACCTTTTCCTTTACGGAGTCTGAAAAGGAGCAAAATGGACTTCTCTGGAGATCTAGGCATAGAGGATTACGAAACCAATCGCAAAACTGCAGAATACTTTTTATGGTACAACATTCAATCTTCTCGAATGCTGTGTTCGGTGCATTGCGATTGATAGGCCGGCAGACACGGCTTCCTAAGGATAAAGGATGTAGCCTATTGTGGTCTCCCAATATATACTCGACGGTACGTGGGAGCACAAGTCCATACTAGCACTTGCCTTCTCAGAGTGGAGGAATCACCCAACCAACACTGAAAGCAACAGTTACCATGTTTTACGACACCGAAATACATCTCTAGCTCAGACCTCTAGATGTTGTGCGTTAAGTTCCAAAGCGTTGTTAGATTCATTGAATTTATTTTAAGTTGATCTTGATTAATAGTTTTCCTTTCAGGTTCACCACGTGATGTATATATAATTCCTAAAATGTAGTCTAAGATGATAAAAAAACGTTTGATCTTCTTTCAGCAATGAAAATCCTAGCTACTAAAGGGAAGAAAGTCAAGAATCTTTTCTTCACAGAGCACAGAGCACACGCTAAATGCACAGTCCTAAATCAACCCAAGCAATAAAAAATGCAAATGCACATGCATGTATTTGTTTTCAGCTTTCTTAATGTGTGAATGATGTTAAGAAAGCTATGTGCAAAACTGAATTACTTTTAAAGCGACAGTACTCAACAAAATTCTTTTTCAAAATCAAGAGAAACACTTTGCGATTTTGAAATGGAAATGCTTTTCGACACTTTAAAACTACTAATTCAAATCCTATGCAACAGTAACTGTATAATCAACTGCCCAAAACAATGGGATTGCTTTCTAAAACTGAAAATGATAGCTACGACACTTTCAGATTTAGAGATGATAGTTCGACTATGCTACTTTTTGCAAAAGAGAACTAAAAACGATGCACATACATAAAAACATTTATAGTTATTTGCACTAAGGAGGTGGAATAATGCAAGAGAAGGGGGTTTTCGCAGAAGTACACTTACTATAGACAATAAAACTCTTGAATAAGACTGAAAACAATGAGAAAAATCCACAGTCAGAGGGTAAAGTTAACCCTCCCTGACCATTGCACCTGTTACACAGTGAACTCAGTATGCAGCGCACCTACTACACTCGAGAAGTGCGATGCATACAGACTGCCTTGAAGGAAGGGTGTGATGGTAGTAGTGCAAGACTTTGAACAGGTTTTCACTCACAGTTTGCAATCTAGTTCAGGTGTTTAGGCTGAGTATATAAAGATCAGTGTATGTAAAACACAGGGGTGATCTAAGAGGTTACTAGAGCCACCACTTAGGGCAATTAGATTACTTGCAGATCTATTGTTTAATTCATAAACAAAACATGAAGATAGACTGAAGCAACATTGATCTACTTTGCATTTGTATAACAAATGCAGTTCGAAGGCTAGCTAGCTTGACTTCAGGCTCCGTCTGTAAGTTTATAAAAGAAGCAAGGATAGATATGCTAACAAGTAATCTAGTCGCTCCCCAATATGGTCGCCATTTCGTTATCCGGGAATAGTGTCCACTCGGATGTTGTTATTCCCACTAAGATGGGTGGCTATCTTAGAAACAAACAATCAAAAGTCTACTGTTGTTTCCTTTTATGAAAATAGATGAGAGGAGGACCAAGAAGACCAACCTGAGTCTTGCGCTTGATTTCCTCTCCTTCTTGATAGAGCTTCACCTTCTTCTTCTTGTCTACCCAGCTTCAAAAGAACCTGTGGAATCACAGCAAAATACTACTATGCAAGAAACAAGGATCTAAATTCATAAATAATACAGGATCACATGTGTATTAACCATATACATGCATATATAAACAAGTACACAAGAATATGGAAGGAAACAATAATAGCTTTATTCAGATGAAAAGTAGCAAGAGGATTACAACCATGTGCTCTGACCCAGCATCATCCTCCAGCTAACAAGCCCTTCTTCACCTCAAGCAAAGCTAGATCACCCAACACTGTGAATGTGCACCAGAAAACCAACAACGCTTCTCTATAAGATACAAAATTCCAGCCTCTGGATCTCTGCGATGAGGGATCCATATATAGATGATTACAGAGAGGTGAGTCATTTTCTAGGATCTTGATTAGTGTCTTCTCTCTGATAGTTCTTGCTTCCAGTTGGAGAATGATGATCTCTTACTCATCCTTGGTCGAAAATAGAGAGGCAAGTGTCAGAGGGGAAGCTTCTGGAAGATTCCATGATCTTCCACCTCGCATTTTGTCCCTGCCATTTGTCCATTCTCGACCATTGCACCCTACAGAGGAGAAAATCAGTATGCATCACACCTTGTACATGGGGAAGGTGATATGCAGCACACCCCCTACATTGAGCTTTCAGTATGGTCCAGTTTTGACCATTTATGAGTAGTTTTCAGTGGAGAACTTCTGGGAGATGATGTAATCAGTTAACCTTGTTCCTTTAGGCAGTGAAGCAACACTTTTAGGGACTTAGGAGCCCTCAGTTTATGGACATTTACGATTGAGGTTGAAGTGCCCAAAAATGTCTATAACAACATGCATCTGCATTTGTATTTAGACTGCATGTGAAAATTGATTTAGGATAGTGCATCTTAGTGTGTGCTCTCTGCTCTATGTTGAAAGAATTTTACTTCTCTTTCCTTAGTAGCTAGGATTTTCATTGCTAAAAGAAGGTAAATGACTATTTATCATCTTAGATTGCATATTTAGGAATTGTATATCTACATCACACGGTGAACCTTGAAAGGCAAACTTCTTAAGAAAGATCAATTGTAAAATAAATCTCAATGAACATAAAGATGCTTTGGAACCTAACGCACAACATATAGAAGTCTAGGCTAGAGACATATTCCTGTGTCATAAAGCCTAGTAACTATCATTTTCATTGTAGGTTGGGTGATTCCTCCTCTTTGATACGACAAGTGCCAGTAAAGACTTGTGCTCCCATGTATCATTGAGTATATATTGGGAGACCATAATAGGCTATATACTTTATCCTTAGGAAGCCATGTCTGCTGCCTTATCGATCACAATGCACTGAACACAACATTCGGGAAGATTGACTGCCGTACGTAAAAAATATTCTGCAGTTTTGTGATTGGTTTGGTAATCCCTCTGTCTAGATTTCCAGAGTAGTCACTTTCATTCCTTTTCAGACTCCTTAGAAGAAAAGGTCCATTTGAGCACTTGTCACTTCAGGCTCATTAAAAATCAAAGGCGACTAGAGTCATCTTTAGATTTTTCTCGAATCTTTAAAATTGAAAAAGCAAGTTGTGTCAAAGCATCATAAAATTTATTTTAATCAGAATAACATCACTATTCCCTCATTGGTCTCAGGTTGAGAAAATGGAGTCCACTGATCAAGGATTTCCCCTTGGGGGAAATCCTAGTCCTTTCTCTTCTTGGGGATATTTTGGTGCTCCACATATGGCTATATTGTCCCTTCCAAGACTCACAATTGGCCTACTAGTATGGCTTTTCTCGACCTCTATCATTCAAAACACTGTAATTCCTAAGCAATCAAATCAACAACTAGATGATACTAGAGTTACCCCCAAACCTTCTACTTCGTTTGTTTCTCCCTCTCCTTCTTCCTCTTCACTTGCTGAAGCTAGTAACACTAAAAAGCAAGTAACTAAGAAGAAGAAGAAATGGCAGGAGAAGAAGAAGGAGAAGAAGCCAGCGGCGAAAGGGGGCAACCATGCATCGTCTAACGAAAATCCATACATTGCACCATCCAAAACTAAATCTCCATGTGTCATTTGCAAAGGATACCACTATCATCGATATTGTCCTTGCATCCCATGGATCCTAAGGGGCTGATCTCCCCGCTTACACAATTTGGTGTCTTCAACCTCTGATGGGCATGTTGAGAGTACACCATCAACTAGTGAAAATGAAGTCAATGGACAAAAAGGAAGATATAAATTTCCTTGTAAGCTATGTGAAGGCAATCATGCCCTCCACCGTTGTCCCTTCCTAGACGAAGCTAAAAGAGTCTTGGATAACCATCTTGCCTCACCGCAACGACTTTCTCCTAGATACAAGAAACTCTTGCCAAGTCCATTGCTAGTTGAAAATCCAACTGACACACCTTTGTTGTCGGTTCAAGCACCTATCGTTGAAGATAAACCCTCTGAGTCCACACTAGACCAAAGTCAACAGGTTGAGACGGCAGTCGACCCAGTCTTATCTTCAGAAGTTACACCTTCATATGATATAGTCCCTGAAGGGAATGAGAACGACACCGTTAAAATTATTTTTGTTAACACAGAATCTGGCAAACATGGGGGAAATCTACCCATTCCTTTACTGTAAGAAGGAAGTTCATCAAAGATTCATCCGACCATTTATTCGGTCCCTCCTCCAAGTAATCTAGTCATTTCCTTTGATTGGAATCTACTAGGGAGACCCCACCTACCATCTAATGTACCATTCCGAATGATAGTACAAGCTTACAGAATGATCATGGCTAGTACTATCATAGATGAATGGGCTTCCGTGAGTATCCTTTCCTCAATTGCTTGGAAAGCACTTGGTTCGCCATTGCTTTTGCCTGAGATTTGAAATCTGTCAGGCTTCAACAAAGGAACCAGTCGACCATTAGGAATCCTTCCAAGTTTTCCTATAAATTTGAGAAGGAAAACCATTTATCTGAACGTGATGGTAGTCCAAGGTCCATTAGATTACAATATACTCCTTAGGCATGACAACAATTATAACATGGGAGCTATTGTTTCCTCACTCTTTCGAGTGATGTGTTTTCCATATGAAGGCAGAATGGTCCAGTTCATAGACCAACTTTCATTTCCTGGTTCAAACTAAACTACTAGTCAAGTGCCATCCCTAACTGGTCCTTTTGCACAAGGAATGTCTCATCAACATCCAGTCTATCCACTTGATGAGTGCGAATGATTCGGAGAATGTGACTAAACCCAGGGGGCATGCGCCCTGGTTTGCTTCGGCAGGAAAATCCTAGATTATAGCGTAGGTTTCCACATAGGATATATGACTAGTCTGACACACCCATCCGTTTAGGAAAATGGGATTAGACTGGAAAAGGATTCCCTCGTCAAAGGTTATGTGAGTGCAAGCTCGTACCATTCACCTTTGTCTATTTCGATGGACAAAGCCAAGGAAGTGTTTTGTCTGCAAATGTAGACGAAACAACCTTTCTTTAATGCAAGAAATTCCATATGGTAACTTGGAAACTCTACTTCTCTTTATACCTTGGGGCATGCAAACCTTTTGCTTGCAAGTGAAAATTGACCTTTTATTTTCTTAGTTTGTAGGCTCTCAACCCTTTAAACTCATAGGTTGGTCATTCCTAGCTTACATACAAAAGGCTCTAGAGCAAAGTTGCGCATGGGGCAAGCTCCCTAAAAAATGAACCTACTAATGAGAAACATTCTTATTATATGACTTTCATGAGAAATGTTTCCACAAAGTTCAAGCTCGTTAAAAAATATACCTAGTTACGAGCAATGTTTCTACAAAGTTCAAGCTCATTAAAAAATAAACCTAGTTATGAGCATATGTTCCCCAAGAGTTCAAGCTCATTAAAAAATGAACCCAATTTTAGTAAATAACCTTTATGATCACATTACTATCAACTTTTGAGCCTTGGTGGTGTTCTTACCATCACCTCCACTTTTTAGCCGATCATACGCCTCCACTTGATTGTTTACGCTTTTGAGGAATAGCTGCAAAGAGTGATTCTGTTAGCCATCTTCTTTACACTGTTGTGATTGAAAAGTTCCAAACCTTACCTGGAACCAACTGCTATCTGAAAATATCAGTTGTTCCTCAAAGACGAGTCTCTTTTAAGCTCTTTTAGACTCGTAAAATATAAAAAGATTGCCGAGAAATTGGCCTCTCCATCTCGTTAAAGTGATTGGAAGTGCCATCCCTCCTCTATATTTTAATCTTTTTGGACCTGAGGGATCATTATACAAAAAGATTGAGTGCTTGTCTTTTTTGGCTCGTTAAAGTGATCGAAAAATTCATCCCTTTCGTATTATTTTATACTTTTTAGGACTTAAGGGATTATACTATGAAAAAGGATTACTGGAGTTTCCTTTTTGTCTCTTTTCAGACTCTCTAAAATTGAAAAGGACCGAGTTATCTTTGTCTTTAAACTTGTTAAAACAATAGCGAAAAACTTGTCCATTACAGACAAGAGCGAGTTTCACTGTCGCTAGGCTCGCTAAAACATAGTGACGGGTTTGCTCGAAGGGAAAATTATAGAACAAGCATATGTTATCCTCATCAAGCTTGACAAAAATAAAGAGGTACTGGTCAGCAATGAATGGGGAAAAATTGGGAAGAAAACTTGAAGAACTTCATTGGTAGCAGGTCACTCTTGAACATAACACTTTCACTCCATTACCATGATTGAGTCAGGTTGGGTTATTCTGTTCACCGGTCATATCACCATTGGTCCTCCGTACCATCCACTTTTGGGGTTAACACTACTGATCCATGTCAGTGTCACCAATATGTTCAAGAGAAGTTGCTCAGAGAATGCACCAACCCAGCTAACATCTCATCCGCTACAATACCTTCACACTTCATTCTTTCATGACCGCCACCGTGAACCTTGTATCATCAAATTGTTTTCACCTCCACAAAATAATTTGCTCCGTTTCATGTCGTAGATGTGGGATTCATTAAGGCCATCCTACAACAGGTCACTTCTTGTCAACATCAGCTCATTATCCAAGAAGTTGACTTAGGAACAACTCTTTTAATACTTTGAAGCTTGCATGTTTCAATGGCAAGTTTCGCACTTCCAGCGACAGGCTTACATCAATGGCCTTTGACCGAAATATTTTGTGTGGTGTTCAACATCGACTCATGTATTCACACCACCTAAATTGTACTGCAGTACCTTGAGGGTCATCATTATTATCGGTGGTTCCTCTCGCGCCTGTTAACAGCTTACATCATTGGATGGTAATCAGGCGATGTATTTCCATGTTCAACATCAGAACATCTTTTCACATGGATTAACTTGTACTTCGGGTGAAGATTGAACGAGTTTGAAGACCCTGGATCTAGTTTCATCCATCCGGGCTGCGATATATTCAGGAAAATAAAGACATCAAATGTACATCATAGCTGCACAGTAATCATACAAGCCAAGGTGATGGCTCTACCAGAATCATCAGTCTGCTACACAGACGGTTGTCTGTCCTATGTACATGAAAATGAATTTTAAAGTGAGCATGGAATCCCAACTCGGCTAGATCATGAAATATTATGAAGATAATGCATTGTATTGTATCTTATTAACAGGTCACGTTCCAGTTCGAAAAACCCGAATCCTCAATGATAATCATTTCACCGACTATAGGATTTACAACCTCATGCTTTAGGGAGAACTGTTATAGAAATATTTGGGCACTGCAACCCCAATCACATATGTCCATAAAACAAGGGATTCTAAACCCCTAAAAGTGTTGTTTCATACCCTAAAGGAACAAGGTCAATTGATTACATCATTTCCCAGAAGTTCTCCCTGAAAAACTACTCAGAACTAGTCAAAACTGGACCATCTCACTTGCTCCATGGTCAAGGTACGATGCATCTCACCTATTACACACGGGGGGTGCGATGCATACTAAAAAGCCTTTCTATAGGGTGCAGAGGGTAAGAGTAGAAAAATGGTAGAGGCAGTTTGCTAGGTGGAAACCCAGAGAATCTTCTAGAAACTGCTCATATGACACTTGCCTCTTTGAATTCTCCCAGGGATGAGTAAGAGATCATGAAATATCCAAGTGGAACCAAGAACTATCAGTGAAATGACACTAATCAAAATCTTAGAAGCTGACTCACCCACCTGCAAATATCTATATATGGATCCCTCATCCTAGAGATCCAAAGGCTAGAATTTTGTATTTTGTAAGGAAGTGTTGTTGGTTTCTCTGTGAAACATTGTAATGTTGGGTGATCCAGTTTTTCATGAGGTGAAGAGGGCTTTCATGCTAGGAGGATGGCACTAGGTCAAACCGTTGGGTTGTAATCCTCTCTTCTACTACTTTTATCAATAAAGATATTTGATTTTTCCTCCATATTCTTGTATATTTCTGAATCTTGTATTGGTATATGCATTTGTGTGGTTAATATACATCTGATCCTATATTGTTTATGGTTATAGATCTCTATGCTTTGATGGTATTATGCTGCTTTGACTCTAGAGGTGTTCTTTGAAGCAGGACAAGTGAGGAAGGAATGGTGAAACTCTATCAAAGAAGGTAGGAACAAGCAAGGAGCCAAGCGAAAGACTGAGTTTGGTACTTTCTACTTCTCTCTCATCTATCTCTCATAAAGGAAAACACAAGTAACTTTGGTTTGTTTGTTTCTAAGATAGCTACCCGTCTTAGTGGGACTAGCAACTCTGAATGGACACTAGTTTTCCTGATAACAAGCCTCAAAGCCGTAAGCGCTTTCCAAAAAACAAACCCAATGAGGTTATGAGCCGATATTTAATTGAGTTGAAATCCGGAGGTGATCGGACCGTCCATCGAATGGATGATCGAATGGATATCGGATGCAAATAAGAAAGGAGGTTAATTCAGATTTCGGACCCGAAGGGGTTTTATATGATAAGGTTTAACTGTCATTAAGGTCCAGCCATCCAGACCATTCGTTGGATGTTGGATTGAACAGTGATCGCATAGTAATTTGCACGTGAGTTAATGGTTGAGCGGACTCGATAAGTTATCAACGTAGGTTTAATTTTGTTTGAGGTCTTCTTTTATCCATCGGAGTGGGACTGACATCCATTGGTCGGGTTTGTTGTATGGTATTATTTGTTGAACAACTGGTGATTGGTTGGATTTTTGTAAATTCCACCAATGTAAAAGTGCTTCCGATGCAAATGAGGGCCTGACCCATAGGCTACACATGGATATTTGAAAAGACGCGGTTTGGCTGCGTCATTTTTGGTATCAGAGCTTGATCAATGCTATGTAGAGATTGGTTGAGAGACTGAATTTTAATTCCAACATATGTATAATTGCACTGAAGTGAATTTGATACAGATTGGGATCAGACTACAAAGGACGCTGAGATCAGAATGGGGAAGCAGTGAACTTTTGATGAAGGTCTAGTAAGAATGTTTGTTTTGATAATTTTGCAGAGATGTGTTTTGAATGTCTAAAGAACAACAAGGGATTGAAATTTGAAAGGAGAATATGTTTTCCTTTCAGGAAAATGAAATTTTCATGTAAGTTGATTGAATGATTGGTTTGATTAAAAGGTAAATTGAAATGAAAGGTTTAGAAGTTAAAGCTAAATAAAAGAGTGGTTTGCTATGGCATTGAAGTCATTTAAATGATTTGAAGAATTTTGTGAAAACTGAGAATGATTGAGGATTGCTTAAAGAACTATTGAAGACAATGATATTGCTAGATAAAGGAACAGTTAGACTGAAGTTTGGATTCAATAGATCTGAAAAGAGAGTCATTACAAGGAATGAAGTTTGGAATTTGTAGAAGCAAAACATGATTTGCTTATAAACAAGTTATCAGAAGGAATTGATAGTGCCTGTCATGAATTGGTAAAAATAATTGAAATTAAGATCTAATCTTAATTGATCTTGAAAGTTGAAGAGTCCATTATGAAAAGTAAAATGGGAAATAATTGTTAGTTGTATGGAGTCTTTTGAATGGAAAGTCTAAATGAAATAGTGAACAGATGAATCTTTTCGCAAAGATTTAACTGATGGAATGGGAATTACTTTTAATACATATTTGAAGGAAAAGTTGCAGGTTTAAAAGGTTACTTTGATGTATCTTGAGATAAGATTGTGCTGGTTAATAGAAGCAGTGGAATTGTTGAAAGGTAGAATAAGTTGTACCAACATCATAACATATGAGCTATGTTAAAGAAGATAGAGCAAGAAGAACTCTCAAATGAGTAAAGGTGATAGTACCCAACAGTAAATGAAATCACTGAATGAAAGAAGGAAGTGAGCAATTGAAGATGCAGAGCCTAGAGTAAGGAGTGTTCAAGAGGAGATGAGAACAACTTCCAACTATGGTTGGGTAGAAGTTGTTGAGGTAGCTCCATAATTGTGATTGTGGGTAGAGTTGTCTTAAAGATAACAATTCCAACAAGAGGAGTGCTGGGTAGAATTGTTAGTCAGTGAAAGGTTCAAGGAAAGAACCAATAGGTGCCAAAAGGCTGAACCCAGAAAAGTTTGGTGAGGCATGAAGGAGACTTGTTACTGATGAAAAAGGCTAGATGCAGCTCACTAGTGAACAAGGAAAGTTCACTAAAGGAAGAAATGGAACTGACTATTGATAGTCATGACAGGGGTATAGAGGAAAGTCACAGACAGAGGAAAATGAGTGCTGAAGCAGTTGGACTCAAAGGAATGAGTAAAGAAGAAAGGAACACGAAGTTGGCTGAGATGAAGATAGAACTCAGTCGTTTGAAGAAGTTGGTATTGAAAGGAATTAGAGAAAATGGAAGCAAGGATTTTATGTGGGAAAAAGAGTCAAATGGCATATCAGAGAATTGTTTGCTGAGAAATTAATACTCTGAACAGTTGAGGATGAAGGAGTAGAATACATCTATGAACCAGAGGAAGAATTTGTCCTTGGGGAAGGAGACAGTGATGACAGTGAGGAAGAACTAACCTATGTAGATCAGAATGAGAGGAATGTGTTGATAACATCTTCACAGACAAGAGAATCTCATATTTTTGGGATTAATTATTTCTATGAATGTAAAATTGCAGGTATGTAGCCTAATGAATTTGAATCTGTGTATGAAAAGGTGAAAGAGGCAGAGGCAAAAAAACCACAAAATGAGATGCATAAAGACTTTCAAGACTTAAATTGGTGGAAGAAATTAAAAGGTATGGTTGAATGGTTGTCTTCTCTTAGTGAAAACTTAGTGGATCATGTTAGAAGGAATTTTAGCAGGAATAGAAGATCACGAGGAAATGGAAAAAGGGAAGGAAATAAATGCATTGCTGATTTGTGAAATGAAGAGAAAAAAAGCTGAGATGGAGAACTCAGCTGAAGAAGTTAAGTTAAGGAAACCTTTGAAAGATCAAAGTCTTATCCTAGAAGAGGATGAGACATTGTTATCTTATTTGGATAAACTAAGTGTTGGAAGAAATTGTGTAGAATAGGAAGGTAGTCTACAAACTTATGATGAAGTTGCCAAGCATAGTCAAGATGTTGCAGTCCTAGAAGTTTTCTTTGGTGAGGAGGAAATCAGAGATGTTGAGGAAGAATTTCTCAATAACTTAGTGAACTATTAGGATAGTTCAAAGAAGCATGACGAACTGATCACTAAGGCTTCAAATGAAGAGCCTTGTATTTTTGAAACTGACATGTCATGTATATTTTTAGGTTTGATAGGTAATGAATGACAATTGGACAATGTGCTTCTGCATATTGATGAAGAAGTCAGATTACTGGAAGAAATGGTTGAAGTAAAAAGTTTTTTTGAGCAAGTATTTAATCATTTCAAGAATAATGGTATTGACAAGGAAATTTTAATGATTAAAGAAGCTGAAGATAAGAAAATGAGAGATTGTGATGATAACCCGAATGAAGTATTTTCAGTCAAGAATCAAAATGAAAGTACTATGGAAATTATGAAGGAATATAAGATGATGCTGATAGATACAGAAGTTCAGGAATTCTATGATTTTAAAGTGGATTATTTTTATGAATCTATAAACCATGATGAAGTCTTAGAAAACCAAAATCTTGTTTCTGATGTAGGAGAAGATCAAACAACATCGTTTTGTTGCAATAGTATAAGTATAGAAGAGGAATGGGTACTTCATAATGATATGCTCCAAGAAATCCTAGCTATTGAACTGTTGAATGATAGTCTTCTGTCAGAACAAGGAACACTGTGTAATGCAGAGGAAAGTATTAGAATGAGAATTGATGACAGTTTCATAACTTTTGCAGAAGGAAAGTATAAAGATTTGATGGCATAATTATATATGAAGATTGAAAACCATAGTTATTTTGAAACTGACAATTGTGACGGAAATTCTATTTTATATAGGAAGGATAAGTCATATGTAAATTACATGCTTATTGAATATGAAGAAATTTGTGTTTTTCTAAAAAGATTATTAGATGAACCTGATAACATAGAGGAAAACATTATCTTTAATTATAGTGAAAGGGAAGCTATAGAGTACAAACAACAGTTTGTAAATGGCATAGGTGAAGAAGAATTGGATAGAAATTTCATAATTTCTATGGTGAGGAGGAACGTACAACAGGTAGATGTGAGTGGATTTCAGTTAAGAACAAATTGTAAAGAGGAAGTTGAGAAATTGTGGAAGATGAAGATAGTTAAAAAGAGGGACAACAAGGAAGAGAAATTAACAAAAGGAATTTGTATCAACAAGGAAAGAGGACAGCAGCAAAATAAGATTTGGAAACTTGGGGGAACATAAGTGACAGGGGTAGAAGAATTGAATTAGCAGCATCATGGAAGTGATGACCATTTACAAAGTAAAGTTTGGGATACTGGATGATCAGCAAAAGAAACACAAGACCAAGAGGTCATGAAAACTTTCAACTTTCGGAGTCTGATGTAGGAGCATTTAGACCTAGTCAGCAATGTGATGGAATGATCACATGTTGTGACTAACAAGGGGGTTGAAGATAAGATATTAGTTGATTTTATTTATTTAAATGTGTGAGAGTCTTTATCTATTATAAAATATGAGAAAATTCCATAGTGGCTAATTGATCCTCCCTGTGTGGAGATCAGGCCAAGTAGTTAGATTTATTTAGTTTTGAATAGGATATGAGGAATTTGAAGGCTTAATTTAGCATTTGTTTTAGAAAACAGTGGAGTTGAAGAGATTCCTTAGGAGAGAGTGAGATATTTATGGATCTAAACCAAAATTGGTTTGTGAAGCCACTTTTGTATAAAGTATGATCTTTTTGTATAATTCAGAGGTTACTTGGAGATTAGAGATGTTAGAGAGGCTAGCTACAGGTTAGTTAGGTTGGATTCGAGTAAGAGAGAGTGAGGATTTCAAGAAAGAAACAAGGGGTTTCTTTATTGTTGTAATCGAGCCAAAGGGTGAGATCCTGTAACTGTATTGTATTGAATAAATAATTCTGTGTGCATAAATGTGTTATTCTCTTGAAACCCTTAACTTGTTTCTATATATTTGCTTGAGGAACAATTTGAACATTCTTCTTTGTTTTTATACCTGAAGTTATAAATCGCAACGTTCAAAACATAATTTGGGTCCTTAGTGTTAATAGCAGTGTTTGAACCACTTTAAACCCTAGTCATTAATCCAAAGATATCACAAAGAGTTTATATATGGAGTTATGGTTGTGAAACAGAGTATGGCAGAGAATCATTTTTTTAACGTAGAGTCCATTAAAAACAAGCGAGACCAAGACAAGAGGGAATAGATGCGAGAAGGCACAGTGGTCATTGGATCAATAAGATCAATGGACCAGATCTAATCAGGGAAAGCAAAGCCACTTTATTGTATTGTTGGAAACGAAGGATGGACGGTTCAGATTTAAGCACATACCACATGTTTTATCGTTTAATACATCACAAGTCAACAGTCGTGAGAGTGTTGTGATCGTTGATCAAAGGAGATCTATGGTCATTGGGTAGTGAAGACGTGCACGCATTAACCAGAAGAGAGGTTTCCCAAAGGTGGTAAGCGGATTATCGGGCAGCCTCAAAAGTCGTAAGTAGTTTCTAGAAAACGTACCCGATGAGGTTATAAGCCGAGATTTAATTGAGTTGAAATCCAAAGGTGATCGGACCGTCCATCGAATGGATGATCAAAAGGATATCAGGTGCGAACAAGCGAGGAGGTTAATTCGGATTTCAGACCCAATGGGGTTTTATATAACAAGGTTTAACCGTCATTGAGGTTTGACCATCTAGACCATTCGTTGGATGTTGGATCGGATGGTGATCGCGCAGGAATGTGTGCATGAGTTAATGGTTGAGCGGACCTGATAAGTTGTCAACGCAGGTTTAATTATGTTTCAGGTCCAGTTTTATGCGTCGGAGTGGGACTGACCTCCATTGGTCAGGTTTGTTGTATGGTGTTGTTTGTTGAACGACTGGTGATTGGTCGGATTTTTGTAAAGTCCACCAATGTAAAAGTGCTTCTGATGCAAATGTGGGCTTACCTCATAGGCTACACGTGGATATTTGAAAAGACGTGGTTTGGCTGCATCACAACATCAACCCCTTCTTCTGGAGGCCTTATTTTTGACACTTTAAATTTTGTAATGTATTGAGTGTGGATAATTTGTTTTAAATGTTTGTGATTTTCATGCGAATTTTGAAAATCATCAATTTTCTTTTAAGGCATATTTTTTACACTTAAAATTTTCGGATGTCCTAAGTATGTACAACTTTTTTTTTAAATGTTGATTATTTAACAATTGTTCAAGTTATCTTATTTCTCTTCTTATTTTTCATCCTCAGATGTTTTTTTTTAAGGGATTTCCAAATATGTGTTTTTTGTTTTTTGACAGTTTTTTCTTAATTTTTAATTATTTTTGCAAAGTTAAAAAAAAATTAATGACATTAATATTTTGAGGTTAAATTTTTTTTATAAATTTATATATTGTTAATTAATACTTCATGCACAAACAAATTATTGTTACTCGAATATACTAATTTAAAAAGCACACAAATTTAAAACAAACAAAAAACAAAAAAACCATTAAAAAAAAACTAAAAAATATACTAAATTTAAAAAAGCACACAATTTAATTAAAAAAAAACAAAAAACCATTAAAAAAAACTCAAAAATGAACCACACTAGTTGGTTTGAAATGCGTCGACAAATCAAATATCATGTGATTTAGGCCGAAAAATCTCTCATAAACAAGATAAAAATTTAAAAAAAACATGATTTTCTTTTTTAGAAAATTATGATTTAAAGTAAGAATTTAAAAGCCTAATTACAAATTAAAATAAATAAAAGCGAATTAGATAATTACAAAATAAACAAATAAAAAAAATTAAATA
>APFE030453141.1:14446-30480 GCA_000404065.3 Pinus taeda | reverse complement strand
TGGACCTTCAAAAGAGCTAAAGTGATGAGGCATGCCTGAGATAGACTTAGACTTGATGGCAACCCCAGCATTGACTCTCCTTGTAAGGATCTAGGACTCTAAGCATGCCAATGGGTACGAGAAAACAAATCAAAACTTTTTGGTTGAGGTGCTATCTGATCATGTTCTCTGGTAAGAGATGGCATACTCGACGAAACAATCGGTTGAAGTTGAGGCATTGAAGACATTGGAGGTATCCCTGCTTGCTTTGTAGAAGCAAAGTTGCAAACTAAAATTGCTATGGGATATCATATGACTGCCTTGGATATGTCAATTGTTGAAAAAAAATTCCATGCTCTTCAAGTTGTCCAATATAAGGCAAATGTTGTCCTTATAGTTTCCCTTGACGTGGTTGGTGAAACCTTTCATATCCTTGAACTTGTGCTTGCAAAGGAATTGGTTGCCCATCCCAATCTTGTTGCAATGGTTGTTGCAAGGTTTTGTCTTGTTCTTGCATTGATCTTGGGTGAAGGGACTATTGCATGTTCCTTTCCTGACCTGGAATAGGCCCTTGATGAAGGCGGTGTTGTGAATTCCTACTCTGTAATTGGTTTAGCCCTTGACAATGAGGCTGTAATAAGTTTTTGTCTTGTTCTTGAACTAGTCCTTGATGAGGAGGGTGAAGTATGCTCTTATCATGTCCTTGATTTGGGCCTTGACAAGAAGGTTGAAATAAGTTCATGTTTTATCCTTGATTTGACCCTACACGATAAGGATGAAGTAAGTTCCTGTCCAGACCTTCAATTAGCCCTTGATGGAGAAGTTGTTGCAAGCTCCTATCTTGTCGTTGTGAGAATTTATGTGGAGCATTCCCCTCCTGCCATTGGTGTGTGCCATGGGAGTTATGTGCAGCTTGCCTTTTTTCATCTGCTCCATGACGTGCTTCTTGAACTTTATATGGAACAACCTAATGGAAAGTCCCTTCTTGCACATGACCTGTATGTTGTTGTGGAATCCATCTTGACAAAAGGAGATATGTTCTAGGCTTTCTTCTACAGATTACCTGGTTGGTTCCTGCAAAATTCTATCAGAACCGCCCTCCAATGGTTCTAGACATCCTTGCAAGTTAGCCATCACAATATCCTTCCTAGCAGCGTAATTCCAATGTTTTCATTGCAGTTCTCATCCAATGAGGATGTTGATGGTTCTTGTATTGCCGACAAGGGAGCCTGCTAAGTGGCCTCCGTTGCACATTTCCCTACATGGTCTTCATTTATTTCTTCCAATATTGGATCTGGTTGACCTCATACCTTCTCTTTCAGGGGATACTGCCATGTCCATGCCTTCGCCTTTGATTCAAATTTTCTTACACTCTATCCTTCATGCTCGGGCTTATGATTAGCATCATTTGATTTGTTTCTTTTGCCACTATTCCAAAAATTGTCCCAACTTTTCTTTCTTAATGTTGGGGTATTTTGTTATATTCTTCTAGTCTTATGTTCCATTCTTGTAGCCTGTTGATATTTTTTGCTCGCTACTCTTCCATATTTTTCAAAGCTTTTGCTTGTTGCTCTTCCAACTTTCTCCAAGATTTCGCATACTTGAGCCAAAAATTAGCTTCTGGCGGTTCCATATTTAAGTAACATCAAGGGTAGCAGGATCTTTTCTCTGATACGACTATAGTGTGCTAGAGTAAATTTTACCCTAGGGTTTCTTGCACTGCCAGGTCTAATTTACAATTTCTTTCTAATAAGCAATCCCAATATGGATTATATCCTTGAATCCACAATTAACCATTTAGCAGGAATAATTACAATTCAGGTGTCAACAATATTTATTGGATTTTTTGTCCAAAAAAAGTTAAAAACTTAACCAATTTCAGTCAAAATTTGTCCCCCAATATCACTGACAATGTAATGTCATACCACCGATAATATAATCATAAAGTATGGTGTGATACTAAAAAGGAAATATCTTAGCTTGCTTAATTACACAGAGAGGATTAGGGACTTCTGCTCAACTTTTGTTCATTGTATGGGCTTTAAGCTACACCAGAACAAAACATCAGTCACCAGTAAAGCCCTCCAAGACCCATAGTAAAATTTGATCCTTCAAAAAGGGGTCAAACCTTTGTTCAATCTCAACAGAAATGTAATCTCAGCTACAAGATGCCCTTGCGAAGGTGTCATTCAACCCAGATTTTGCAGGACTTGCAATTCAAACTGTCACAGAGCTCCTATAGATTTCATTTCCTTGATAAGATGGTTTCATGTGGCCAGAACAAGAGAAAAGAAACAAGAACAAACTTTGTTGCTCCTCCAGATTATATCCCTACGCCAGAACAAGTGAAAATAAAGAGAAACTAGGTTTTGTCAACTAGGGTAGAATCTTTCACCACCGAAATTGACAGGGGTAAAAGGATCTTAAAAACCTCAGAGCCTCAGGCACAAGAAAATAGAGACAAATTGATCCACACTGATGATCCCAATGAATTCAATCCTCTTTTAATTATAGACTTCCTTGACGGTTTTCAATTTCATAAATGGTCAAGTAAATCTCTATGTTACCGGATCTGTCATGCCCAGTGGCTGGATCTGCAGATCCCCAGATCAGAGACGGATTCAGATCCAGATCCGAGGAGATCTGCCCCCAAAATCAGTCGGTGGGTAAAGTTGTCAAGTGTCAATGCAAAATTCTGAAGAAGATGTCAACGCAAACTTTAGAACGAAAAAGTATGCCGACAAGTTAATAAATAACCCGATAATGTGTGTTAAGAAATGGATTATTCAACTGGCGTCAGCGAAACTGGAAAATTCAGCATCAATGAAAATGAAAAAAAATCAGACCGAAAAATAAACTAGTTGGCCGTGAATTACTTTATCTTTATTATAAAACTTAATGCATATAAGGTAAATGGACGATTCAACCAACGTCAACGAAACTGGAAAAATCTGCCTCCACAAAAATGAAAAATTCATAGGAGAGAATAATAAACTATTGGCGGCTAATTACTTTTTCTTCCGCTAATTGCAGCAGATTTGCGATTTCTGCTGCAGATTGGGCTGCTGAACAGCTCAGAAACCACAGTAAAACCGCGCCAGAAATGCAATCAAGAACAATCACAGTTCCACAGATTGTCCAGTAATTCTTCAGACGAACCATACAAAAACGCAGCTCCGGGTTTTGATCCAGTAAGATGATCAGGTAATTATGGGTTCCCCACCCAATAAATCTGAACACGAAAACCTCAGCTTCAATAACAGAGGACATTCCTGCTACCTCCACCAGTGCCTCAATCAGCCGGAAGAGACTTATAGCCCCAGAGACATTGCAATGGAGTCCGACTTCGCCTTCTGGACATCTCAAATCAAGCAATTATTGCGTCGGGTAGATTCTCTTGAAACCGAGAACGACAAGCTCCGGGCCGAGGTAAATATTCTAAATGACAGAATTTCCTTCGTGGAAGGGGAAAACTTGTCCCTTCGTAAATCAGCACAAGAAGACCCCACAGAGACAACTTTACAGGCAGAAATCCAAGAGATCAGGAACAAGCAGGCGGAGATTATATCCCAACAAGCATCCCTTCGACAGGAGACAGAAACACACATCAGCACATGGGCACAGGTGGTTCGAGGGAAAGACAAACCCTCCCCTATCACGGCAGTGGACGAAGTTGTACAGGCCAAACTTGTGGAAGAACGATCCCGTAGAGCGAGAGAACTAAACCTCAAAGTGAGAGGTCTCCCTCTCCCTTTGTCTTCAGCAGATCCGATGGAGGTGGCCACAGGATTCTTGAAAGACACCCTCGACATATCAGGTATCAGCCTAGACAGAGCCTGGCTAGGACTAGACTCCACCTTATTTATCCGATTCCACAATACCACAGATCGTCTACATACTCTTCGAGCTAAGCGCAAGCTTTTTAATCTTCCACACAAGATATTCTTAGATGAGGATCTTACCCGGGCACAGGTAGCTGAACTCAAACAGGCTAGGGAACAAGTGATAGCAGCAAGACAAGCAGGTAAATGGGCAGTCATAAGGAACCTTCGCGCTATCATTCGAGACTCCTTCCCCCCAGGATGGACACCTCGAGCAGGTAGTTCCAAATGACGGGCCCGCCTGGGGGGGAGTCGAACACCAGGGATGTCAATTCACTGCTGGAACGGGAGTGGGTCCTTTTGGTCTTCACCTGGACTACTATACGACGCCCTTGAGTCAGCAGATATCCTCCTAGTAACAGAGAGCCCGGTCCGACCCCTCCCAGATATAACAGGGTACCATTGGTATTCAGCATGTAGACAGGAAACAAGGAGCTCAGGGGGAGTCAGAGGGTCAGGGGGAGTAGCGTGCCTCGTTAAGAACGAGCTCAGAGATAGAGTCACAGTGGTAAAAACAGATGAGTATGCCAGGTACATGTGGATCCGACTCAGAACTGGATACCCACCCCTGAAGGATATCTTTATTGCAGTTTGTTACTTCCCCCCCACCACATCTTCTTTTGCCATCCACGACGATGTAGAAAAAGACCCCTTCACCAGCATATACCCAGACATCAATAAATTCTCCGCTGAAGGAGAAACCATCATCATGGGGGATTTCAACGCCCGTACCAAGGAACATCAGGTCCCCCTTCATGACCGTTCAGAGGATGTGTTCTGCACTAGGGAAGTGGACCTGGCTTCAGCAAGATTGCAGAGAATCTCAGAGGACGCCCTGGGCCCCATCACAACTTACGGTAAACATCTTTTGCAGTTGGGAGAATCACATGAGCTGATAATCCTGAACGGCCTCTCATGCTTCCCGGAATCCCGCTTCTTTACGTGCAGACCTTATGGAGGTGGAGCTAGTGTGGTGGATTACGCTTTGACCAGTCGAGCATTGCTCCCTTTTATCCGGAATCTCTCTGTATCTCCCATCCCCCTAGCCGACCATGCACTGCTTTCACTCTCCCTTCAGTCTGATCCCCCCCGACCAATCCACCCCCCGCCTCGACCCCCCGGTAGAACCATCTTCTGTTTTGAGAAGGGTGACCCCGACATTTTCTCCTCCTTACTCCGGCAAATGCTTCCCAACTCAAATGACTTCTCCCGTCTCGATACTGTCTCAGATAAATATCACTGTCTCTCCTCAGCAATCTGGGAGTCGGCGCTCCAATCTTTCCCCCACTCCCTTCGGACCCCCTCGACCTCCTGTAAGACAGGGACTTCCCCTATGAACAAATGGTATGATACAGAATGTAAACTCCTCCACCAGGATCTCCGACATGCCTTCCGTCAGTCCCTTCCCTCTTATTCTACCATCCAAAAGAACTATCGTTGCCTTCTCCGCCACAAAAAACGGTTGTTCATCTCCCACCAAAGAAGGGAGCTCTCCGCCCTCCTTACCCACTCCCCTAAGCAATTCTGGGGTAAGATCCTCCCCAGGCGTTCTCCCCCACCCACTGATCTCGACCCAATTTCCATGCTCTCTCACACCTCTCGTCTTTATGACATTCCCGGACAGTCTCAGATACAGGTCACATCCCCTCCCCTATCCTGTCACTTATTCACCGACAAAGATGTCAGAGAAGCCATCTGGGCGATGAATAGCAGCAAAGCAGCGGACGAAGAAGGATTCCAAGCCGAATTTTTCAAGCATGGCCTACGACCCCTAGTTGGGTACCTGGCTGATCTTTTCAACCATGTAGTCCGAGATGGGTTCCCTCCCATATGGTCCCATCATATTATATACCCCATCCACAAGTCAGGGAATACCTCGGACCCCAACAATTACAGGACAATTATGGTGGGTCACACATTCTCTAAACTCTATGCCACTATTCTTCACAGAAAACTTTCCAGAGACTTCGAAGAAAGAGATCTCAGGGCCAGAGGCCAAGCCGGTTTCAGACCAGATCACCAGACCATGGATCACATCTTTACACTCCGTGCTGTGATCGAGGAAGCACGCCACCGGTCCTTGAAGGTATATTGTTGTTTTGTAGACTTCCGGAAGGCCTTTGATTCAGTTCCGAGAGAGGATCTTCTTCAGCGACTCAAAGACATCAGTACCTCACACTCCCAGCTGATTGCTGTTATGCGTCTTTACGAGTCTGTACTGGGCCGTCTTCGCACTGTAGGGGGGCTATCTAAATTCATCCGGAGCACGATTGGAGTCAAGCAGGGGTGCCCACTCTCCCCCACCCTTTTTGGGATTTATATTGATGAGCTTGAAGCCTTTCTACGGGAGCACATACAGGAGTCTGACGGTTGCTATCTTCATCATGTTTTGATCTATATCTTACTTTTTGCAGATGACATTGCACTAATATCTTCATCACCAGAAGGGCTCCAGAGACAGTTAGATGCATTAGCATTATTCTGCGATCTACGGAAATTGACAGTGAACCTAGGTAAGACAAAAATAATAATCTTCAATGGGACGAAGAAATCTCAGGATCTCCAATTCCTCTTCAAGGGAAAGGCAGTGGAGATTACCAATAGCTACACATACTTGGGAGTACAGTTCTCGGGTCCCCGGTTCAGTATGCGGCCAGCTCTGCAACCTCGGATCAATAAGGGGTATGGATCTCTAGCTATATTGGAGAGACAATGTTTTCGCCATCACTTCCAGGACATCTCGTCAAAACTGAGCCTTATGGACACCTTGATCCGACCCACAATTTTGTACGGATCTGAAATTTGGGGCCCTTCCTTGCTGGAGTCAGACTGGGCGGCTGTTGAGAGAGTTCAAACTCTTCTCCTCCGTCGCATTATTCGTTGCAAAAGTACTATCCCACATCAAATCATTTTGGCCGAGTTTGGTGCACAACCCTTCCGCCTAGAGACAGCTTTCAGACTGGTCTCCCTTCTCCACCGAGTCCGGAACTTTGCAGACACTTTGAAAGGGCGTGACAGATACTCGTATCTAGCCTACTGCTCTTCTGAAGACATTGACCGCTCACAACCAGGAAAAACCAAATGTTGGTATACAGGGGTTTCAAAGTTCCTCAAGGCAGTTGGACTCCATATAGACCGCCTCCCCCCCTTCCAATACTCCTTGAACGCCCCCAGAGGACTCCCCCCCAAGCAGGAACTCAACAAGATCATCAAGGAAGACATCTACAGACAGCTTATCCAGGTCACATGGATTGACCCCCCGGGGGGGCTACGCCCGAAAATGGCTTTCTATGCAGAGCACTTTTTGATTATCAGAAACAGGCTTATAGTTCGCCCCCAGTATACACTACGACATTGGATGCATGCTCTCCGGATTCCCCTCGGACAGTTCAGAGTTGGATCACACAGGCTTCGGGTAGAGACAGACCACCAGATAGAGAGAGTTGACAGGATTTTTCGGCTATGCCATACACAGGAGGTGGAAAACGAATGGCACTTCATCTTCGGGTGTCCGATATATTATGAGATCAGAGGTCGCTTTCACTGTCTATTCAGAGGGCCACATACTCTTTCCAGCTTCTTCAACTACACGGACCAGGGATGTGTCGCACTTTATATCCAGGAGACTCTCAGACATCGAGAGCATATCCTTCAGCCTCCCGACCGACCCAACACTACTCGTCAGATCACCTCTTTCTTCAGTACACTTCCCTCAGCCCGAGGAGTTAAGAGATCAACCAGTGAAGATACAGACCAGGCAAGCTCACATACATCAGCAAACCCTCGTTCAGTTAAGAGGAGAAGCCCCTTGCATACCAGGACCCAGCAGCAGAACCGCACCAGCCATCTTCCCGCGAGGCAGTCCAGGATCATTAGATCACGGAGACAGCACAAGGGGAGGCAACCAGTGACCACTATTTCAAACCAGCAAACCTTACTGAACTACCCACAGTTCTCCTCTCTCGACCTCGGATGTTAGGAGAATCAGACTCCCACATTCACGTCCCCAAGGTCTTCTTCACCGGTGATCCTGCGACGCAGTCTAGAGATCAGTCGGCGAGACCGGGATAGGAGCTCCATACGCTCTCCCCGACCCGCCCCGTTTTTATTTTATTCTCTATCTTTCTTTCAGTATTTGTCTTTATAAGGAAACCATTTGGTTCTCCTACTGGGATCGTCCCCCTTTTTTTGTAACCGACAGTCCCTTTGACCTACTTTGTGGTCATTCGTTGGACATTAATAAAATTATCTTATCTTATCTTCATTGTAAACTTTAATGCATATAAGGTAAGCCACCAACATTAGGCATTTTAATTAATTTTTAAATTTATTTTGAAGTAAAAAAGTAAATTTTATAAAGTAAGTTTCTAACCATTTAATATAAATATAAAAACTATTAACTAAAGTTTAAATATTTATAATGATGCATTAATTTTAATTGGTGTGGAAAAAGTTGCAATAAAGTCGCGCTTAAATCGGCAAAGTTTTATTTTTTGGACTAGCCGATTTAATCGGCCGACTTTTTGGTGATTTTTTCCCAGTTGAACAAGTCGGGATTCAATTGAAAAAGTTGTGGAACCTGCAGAGGTTGCAGATAAGTGAGGGCATTTTTCACTCTTCTTTCTGCCATTCGTCCCTATGGAGAGAGGAGGTGTTTTCCATTTCCCAAGAGGAGATTTGCTAGTTTTGTGGTGTGGATTTGGAGATTTGTCCACTACTCAACGTGAGAAATTCAATGTGCATAGTTGTTGTTGCCAGGTATGTATTTTAATTTCTCTCTTAGTCTTTGTTACACAAATGTTATTCGCTTATTTTGCTTAGAAATTTGAATTAAAACATTGTTTGGAATCTAGATTAAATTAAAACTTGAACTTTCAACTTTCAAGAATCAAATGACAAAAATTCATACCCTTGTTTAGTGAATTTGAGTGTGTTCAAGTGAGTCAGAAGGGGCATTTAAAATTTAAAATCAACAATTACATTTGTGTTTGCTTCTATGTAATGGGCAATTTTTATTTTTTTTTCAATTTTTTTTCTGCTCAGGTTCAAATTCAAATTCAAAGTTTCAAACAAAATGCCAAGGAATTTTGACCCTATGTGGAAATATGGTGAACCTGATACTATACCTGAATCTAGGGGGTCAAATAGAATGTATTTGACATGCAAGTTGTGTGGCAAGCATATGTTAGGGATATCAATAGATTAAAATTCTATTTGGGACAAATTCTGAGACAAAATATAGAAATTTGCCCAAATCCAACTCCAGAAATCATCTGGCAGGCCATTAAATTGTTGATGGATAAAGAGGAGGGCAAATATACCAAGGCAACAGTAAAAAGCCAACTTGTAAGCGCCTCAAGGGTGGGGGGGAAGTGAGAGTGGTTTTTCAGCATCACCTTCCACACCCACATGTCCCAACCCCTCAGCTTTCTCATTTTTTTTTGTTCCTAGAACCACACCTAGTGCACAACCTGACATCAAATAAACACTTAAAAAAAAAGGAAAAGGCAGAAGCTAACAGGTTGGTCAGTAAGTATCTTCTATGGAGTGATGTTCCTTTCAACATTTCCAAGACAAACCCATTCTACCAACCTATGTTCAATGTTGTTGTTTTCATTGGCCCGGGGTACAAAGCCCCTACCTTTGCAGAGTTGAGAGGACCTCTTCTTTAAGATGAAAAGGCTAATTGCACTGCTAGATTGGAGGAGTTTAGGGCATCATGGGAACACACTAGATGCACAGTCATGTCAGATAGCTGGACTAACCAGAAGGGTAGGACCCTTCTTAACTTCTCGGTTAGTTGTCCCAAGGGGACAATGTTTATGAAATTTGTTGATGCATCTGCATACATTAAAGATGCACGTTTTTTATGTGAGTTGTCAGACAACTTCATTCAGGAAGTAGGTCCACAAAATGTTGTCTAGGTCATAACAGAGAACGCTACAAATTAAGTTGTTGGTGGCAAGTTGCTTATGGAGAGGTATCCTAACTTGTTTTGGACACCTTATGTTGCTCATTATATTGACTTGATGTTGGAGGATATAGATAAAATTCCTTCTGTGAGGGATACTATTGAATCATCTAGGAGAAAAACAAAATTTATATATAATCATGCATTTGTGCTTAGCTTGATGAGAAGATTCACCAACAACAAAGAGTTGGTGTGTCCTGCCATTACATGATTTGCCACTATTTTCATATCTCTTCAGTCTCTGTTGAATTCTATGTGGGATGTGAAGAGCACGTTTCTTTCATAAGATTGGCGTGCTTTATCTATTAGCCGCAAACAAGAGGGAGAGGGCATATGCAGAGTAGTTTCATATGATTAGAGCTTTTGGGCAGGAGTAGAGGAGATGTGTGCCATTTCAAAACCTTTGGTAAGGATTCTTCGGTTGGTTGATGGAGACAAGCCTGCAATGGGCTACTTGTATAAGGCCATGGATAGGGCCAAAGAAGCCATTCGTGCTTATTATGAGGATAAGGGAGATGAGGGGTTAGAGAAACAACAACTCATATTGAGAGTGATTGATGAGCGATAGAACAATACCCTCCATCGCCCTATTCATGTTGCAGGTACCTACCTCAACCCTGAATTTTTTTACTGTGGTTTCAAATTTGATGCCGAGGTGATGGATGGATTCCTCACTTGTGCTGAGAGGATGGTGGCATCTGAGCAAAAATGTGAAGATATTTCTAAAAAAATGGAGATATATAGGATGACAAGTGGCACATTTGGTTTTACCATGGTTATTAAGAATAGGACGACCAAAATGCCATGTAAGATACAATTTGTTTCAACTTTCAAATTTCATAATTCATTCTCTTCACAATTTGCTTCAAGTTTAGAATTTCAATGTTTTAACCTTTTTTTTGTATGTTTCTCATTTTTCTTTTAACTTGTAGATGCTTGGTGGACAAGCTATGGTGGCAGAGTACCCCATATCCAAAAGCTTTCCATTCAAGTGCTCAGCCAAACATGCAGTTCCTATGGGTGTGAGCACAACTGGAGTATATTTGACAAAATACATAGCAAAAAGTGCAACAAGTAAAAAAAATTCAAATTAAACTTTTGAATTCACTTTATTATTTTTAATATTTAAATTTTCTAAGTACTAATTTACAATTTATGACCCTAATACAGATTGGAGACCCAATGCCTCAATGTCATGGTCTAAGTCTACTACAATCTTCGATTGTGGTTGAGACAACTTCATAAAACACCTGACATGGAAGCCATCCCATTAGATAATATTGATACCATTGCTGCATGGAGGGTCGAGACTGAGAGGTCGGTGATAGACTCGATCCTTGATTGGTTAGAAGTGGATCCAGAGGCACTAGCGATAGAGGAGGTAGCAGTTGCAGGGGAGGGAGAGCCGGACAGGTTAGGAGGAGGAGGAGCAAGGTCAGGAGGCAGAGTAGGAGGAGGATGAGGAGGAGGAGGTGACACCATCTAGGATGGGCAGCAACAAAGGACAGAGACCACCTCTTTTATTGGCTTCTAGAGGACGACAAAGTCCATTTGTAGCCCCAGGGGCAAGGCCTTCTTCATCTATAGAGGAAAAGGCAAAGCCATTCCCTATTCCCATAAAAGGGACAGAGGATCTCAGTGACTAATTACTTTATGATATGTAGACGACTCATGATATACATTTATTATATTTTTCATTGATATTTTGACTTGTGAGCATTGAGACTAACACTGAGACTAAACTCAGGATTCAGGACTTGATTCACTATTTTGATATGTGATGTAGCACTAGACTTCAACACATATTAGATATTAGATTTATTTTCATGTTTATGTGGAAATGCATTTATTTGATGTTGTGGACACTTTAGATGCTAAAAAAAAATTTAAAAAATGAATATTTTGTATTTTTTTAATTTTGCCAACTTTTTCAAAAACCTCCCAACTTTAACGACTTTTTCAGTTTATGAACCCTTGCCGATTTACTCCCGACTTCGACTTCTTCCACATTGATTTTAATATTATTAAATCAATAATTTAAAAAAATATAATTATATAGAAATTATATATTTAACATTAAATATTTTTTATTAATTTAATTAATATTATAAATGATACATTAATTAATGATATTATTCATCTAATAATTATAAAAATATATATTTAAATTTAATATATATATATATATATATATATATAATATATATATATATAATTTTGTTAAAATTGGCAAGTAGGGCCAAACTCCACATGGGTCATCTTATTTATGACAACTGATATTTTTATTAGATTCCTCTCTCGGAGAGGTGTAGGACTGATCTAAAGATCATCCGATTTTGACATGTACAAATGAAAATATGAATTTATTTATATTATGGACAAATTGTCAAGGTCGGCTAGCAAACAAAACAGGCACACAAGACCCCAAGTCATCCTCAACGTTCCATATAAAAGGGAGACCTCAAGTCATTTTCACCATCATCTCATCACACATATCTCTCTCTCCTCTTATGAGGCAATCTTCTCTCTCTCCACACACGTGAACTAGGGTTTTTGTTCGTTGCGTTGACTAGCGTTGACAGAGCTGCTGAGAGGTTGTTTGACTGCATTGACTGGACACATTGACCTTTTTTGACTTCAGTTTGGGTGAGGAATCTCTGACTAAGCAAGCCGCAATTCTAGGCACGAAAATCGAGGAGTTTTGACCAACGTTCACTGTGGTTAGGGCTGACCGCAAGTTGACTGTTTGACCAAACTTTGACTAGACAGAATTCGACTATTTTGAGGGTTGTTTCATCTTGTTGTCCGGAGGCTGAAGTTGACTAAAGTTGGCCGAATCTTTGAGGGTCAAATCTTCCCTGTTGACCAACGTTGACTTTTCTAATTAGGGCTCTTTCGTTGTTGTTATAAATTATCAACATTTGTAAATTGTACTATCTCTCTTTGATGAACTATTGAAGACTAAAAGAAGATTTTATCAAGGGTTTCCCCACATTGGGGTTTGTCCCTGGCTGGTGCCACATCTTGTGTCCTCTTGTCTTGGCTTGTCTCTTACTATTTATGTTTATGTTCTATCAGCATTTTACTTACATGTTTATGTGATTGCTACACTTAAATTGATACTGGGCTCATAAAGAAATTGAAGTAAAATTGCTCTAAAGCATAGAACATACCATTGATGCCTAAAATTAACACGGTATCAGAGCTGAGGTTAAGAAAAAGCCCAAGCAAGAGTGAAAGAGAAATCACCAAAGACAGTTGGACAAGGACAAAAGACTCAATGGGTTCCTCATCCTACTTCCCGACTGAAGACAAGCTCCATGATAAATCTGACTATCATGGATGGAAGATATCTCTTGATTTGACCTTGGAAGAGAAGGAGGTGATGGATTTTGTGCAGGGTAAAATCCCTTAGCCTCCTTCAAATGCACCGGCTGCTGTGAAGACCAAGTATAATAAGTTTGAAGTCAAAGCGAAGAAGATTATCAAGGATTCCATTGACAAGCATCTGATGGCCTATATCTCCGAATTGAAGACATCCAAGGAGATATACGACAAGTTGGTCGGCATGTTCAAGGTTAGTAATGCTAATCAAATTCTCTTTCTCAAAAATAAGTTGAAGGATATTAAGAAGAGCAAGGACAAGGACATTCAATCCTATTTCTTGAGGATTACTGAGATCAAGAATGATCTACTCTCGATTGGAGAAGTCGTTCCTAACAGGGAACTTACTCTCACTGCCCTTGGAGGACTCCCACATGAGTGGTATGTATTTAGAACCACTATACTCAACAATGATCGAATTCCTGGGTTTGAAGAATTGATGTCGAAATGCATTCAAGAAGTAACAAGAATGGTGGAGCAAGAAATACCTTCTAATAGAAGCAACCCCACTGCATTCTCCACTCATGCCAAAAGGAGGAATAATGCAGGGTCTAAAGGTCATTTCCATGGAAAGCCTAGATCTAAGGGAGGAAGGAAGGGCAGGTGCTTTGTTTGCAATAAGTTTGGCCACTATGCAAGAGAGTGTCCTAATAAAAGGGATACACCCCGAGATGATGACTATCATAACAACTCCAAGGGCAACTTCAACAACAACGATCAAAGGAATGGCAAGTCCAATGGCAAAGGAAAAAGGAATGCGGGACATCAAGGAAATGGTCAACCCTCCAAGAAATCAAGGAACTCTAGGTATAATGAATCCAATGTTGTTAACAATAAGCAAAAAGAGTACTATCTTATATCATCCCACTCCACTGCCTCTCCTCCAGACACTTTGGGAAATTGGCTAATTGATAGTGGTCCCTCAAGGCACTTCACCGGATACAAGGAAGCCCTCTCTAATTTGATAGAAAAGGCGACAAACTTGGAGATCATCCTTGGAGACGATGCCACCTATCCCATGAAGGGAGTAGGGAATGTTACCCTTCAATTGAATCCAGGTAACACTATTCATTGGCAAAAAGTATTATATGTACCCGATCTCAAGAAGAACTTGGTGTCCATTTCAGCAATGGAAGATAAAGGATTCAAGGTGGCTTTTATCGATGGAAATGTATGTGTTTGGAAAAGAAATTTCAAGGATGTTTTTACTCTTAGGTTCAAGGTTGACAGTTTGTATCAAATTGGAGGAAGTCCATTGGGAGCCATGTCTTGCGACACATCTCTACAATCTGAACTATGGCACCAGAGGTTCGCCCATCTTCATTATAAGGCCCTACCCAATGTGAGACAGATAGTAACAGGTATGCCCGAGTTCAAAGTAGAGCATGAGGTGTATGTCCGGGATGTGTCGAAGGAAAACTTACAAGGAGACCATTCCCCTCAAGTAATAGCAATACCACAAACATATTGCAATTGATCCACTTCGACATAACTGGTATGATGCCCGTAAACTCCTTAGGAGGATACTTATATTATCTCACCTTTGTGGATGATTATTCTCACAAGACTTGGATCTACTTCTTGAACAAGAAAGATGAAGTGTTCACCTGGTTCTGACATCTGAAAGCCTTGATCGAAAACCAATCTAGGAAGAAAATCAAGATATTACGGACTGATAATGGGACCGAGTATGAATCCAATGAATTCCATGATTATTGCGGAGAATTCAGCATTAAGAGGCAGACTACAACGCCATACACTCTTGAGCAGAATGGTGTGGCTGAAAGGATGAACCACTCTATTGTAGAAGTTGTCGGTGCCATGCTTCATGATCAAGGCCTTCCGAAGTTTCTAAGGGGTGAAGTTGCAAATACCGCCGTGTATGTTCAAAACTGTTAAAATTGGCAACCACGGCGAAACTTCATGTGGGTCATCTTATTCATGGTTGATAATATTTTTATTAGATTCCTCTTGTCAAGAGGTGTAGGATTGATATAAAGATCATCCGATTCTGATAAGTATTCATGGAGATATGAATTTATTTTGATTATGGAATTATTATCAAGCCGACTACAACTCATGTAGGTTCAGAGCCCAACAGTCGCATCTATTAAACACCAACGTTGTGTATAAATATAAGAGGACTTTTCCTCATTTTCACTCACTCTTCTCATCACATCTCTCTCTCTCTACTACGCAGAAATGAGTCTCTTCTCTACTACGCAGAAATGGGTCTCTCTCTCACACATGTGAAGCCGGAAGCAATTGAACCTGAAGCTGCAACTGCAGATCCAAAGATTGACCTGCGTGGCCTAGAAGATCTCCTCTTTGGAACTGCGCTATAGGTTCATCTGAACCTCCTCTGAAAGCCGCAACTTTTGGTGGTGGAATAAGTCAATCCAACGAACGGTTTGCAAGATATCGACTGCCCTAGTTTGAAGCCGGAAACCGCTAAAACTGAAGCTGCAACTGCAGAAGTAAAAATTGACCTGCGTGGCCTAGAAGATCTCCTCATTTGAACTGCATTGTAGGTTCATCTTAACCTCCTCTGGAAGCCGCAACTTTTGGTGGTGGAATGAAGTCAATCCGTCGGTCGGTTTGTGAGATACCGTCTGCCCTAGTTTGATAATGAAGTCGCTAATGTTGATGCCGCTGATCTAGGGTTTGCTACTGCTAATATGAATCAGAATTATTGTACTATTTCTCTCTGCTAAATTATTGAAGATAAAAGAAGATTTGATCAAAGGGTTTCCCCGCACATTGTGGGGTTTGTCCTTGGCTAGCCGCCACATCTTGTGTCTCTTGTCTTGGCTTGTTTT
>APFE030453139.1:271253-315827 GCA_000404065.3 Pinus taeda | reverse complement strand
GTCTGCTGCAAAAAGAGTTCTAAGGTACTTGAAGGGAACTCAAGAATTTGGAATCAAGTATACACAGGTGGACGACTTTAGCTTGATTGGATACTCTGATTCAGACTTCGATGGAGACAAAGAGACTGGGGTATCTACTTGAGGATATGCTATGAGTCTTGGATCAGGAGTTGTCTCCTATAGATCACGCAGATAATCAATTCCAGCAGATTCCACAACAAAAGCAGAATACATGGCAGCAGCTGAAGCAACAAAAGGAATTGTGTGGCTCAAGAAATTTTTGAAGATTTGCAGGTAAAACAAGTACAATCAACTCCACTCATGATTGACAATACCTCTGCAGTAAAGTTGGCCAAGAACCAAAAGTTCCATGATCGAACGAAGCATATCAATACTAAATATCATCTGATTCGACATCATGTTGAGGCCAAAACAATCCATCTCCGTCATTGTTCCACTAATGAGCAAATTGCAGACATCCTCACCAAAGTGCTTGGAAGAGAAAAGCTTGAACGATTCAGAATGATGCTTGGACTCACCAACATCCCTTCAGATTAAGGGGGGGAATATTGACACCTAATCCTCATGATTGGGTGAATATAATGTAAATAGATAAATAAATAATATGAACAGTCATCGGGAGATGAAGTGAACAGTCTCTCCCTCATGTATATAATGAAGACCTACCTGAAGGAATAAACACGAATCAATTTTTGGTTGAAGAGTTACTGCCTGGTCTGACATTATGTAAATGCAAGGAAGAAATCATCTAATTGCGAATAAAAGACGAATGCAATGCATATGCAAAGATTTCATGAGTGCAAACTTAAATTCCTAATGTCATGCAGCAATTGATCAACTATGATAAAGAAAACACAACTAGGCATATCTAAACCATAAAGCAAATGCTAAGAAGCAAACCTTAATAAGCAAAACCTAAAACCTAACTAGTCTAAACCCTAAACGCTAATTTAACCAAAGAGGAGGTCGGGTCATGTGAAATCAAACTTCCAATGCAGCCACCACAGTAGTTCCCGACCTACAAAAACAAAGATGTCAGTGATTAGAATTTGTAAAAAGAATTGTACAAAAACCAAAATGCTCACCTATGAAACATGCACAACAGCAAGAAGGTCATGTCTACTTACAGGAAAACATGCCAGAAAAGACCATTCAAGCCAAACTGCAATCCAATCCTGGTAAACAGAATCACAAACTTGAAATCTACAATCATCCAACCATGACATACATGCCTTCATGGTTAACCCTAAATCCAATGTAAGTGAGTCAAGATGTTGCCTGTTAATAGAGAAATCCACCAAATAAGATCCTTCAAGTCAATCAGCAATCACATCATGATGTTGAGGATGATCATCTTGATGACCTTGAAAAGGGGGGTAGTTTCCAGGTGTTACTAAGATACTGAAGGATTCAAGCGCAGAAACCCTACTTTTGGAAACCCTAGTTTAAAATTGTCCATGGATTTTGTCGAGGACGTGAGGACTTGACATAGCCATCAGTGAGAGCTAAAGTGGCTCACTGTCCTGACAAATCTCTGAACCTTCAAACGGAAAGCCATCGAATATTGGAGGTTTCGTGAGATTAACAGGTGAATGCATATGGTCATCATTAGTGGTGACAGGACAACTATCAGTGGATATATGGTTGATTAGATGTCTGAATACTGATAGATTGGTAGTTCAACAGATCGGATTCTTTAGATTCCCAAGAATGAGGTGAATCAACTAGAAGAGTCTCAGAAAAGAGAGAGTTTATGTGATCGATACCCCCACATATAATGGATTGTAAGACATCACCTGCTTGTCCCTGTTCACAATCCGTACCGGTTGGGCAACAGTTAAAAAGATTTGAGACAATGGTCGGTGCACTCTCTTCAGCAAACAAATCAGGGTATAAAGGTTGATGCATATCAGCTAATAGGTGATGGAAAGATGTGCTCAAAGAAACATCACTCGAATCAAAGGCTTTCCAAGATGAGCTCGCATTTGGAAAGATCATATTGAGAGAAGAGTGGGGCACAAAAACCCTAATTTGACTTGGTTCATGGGTCTCATCAGGATCGCGAGAACCTAACATAACCATTAGCGGAAGCTAAAGTGCCTCAACTTCCTGATGAATCCCCAAACCTTCGAAAGGTGAATCATCAAATTCTGGTGGCTTTGTAGGATCAACAAATGGATACGAATGATAATCACCAGAGGTGTGAGCGAATATGTTTTCTATAGAATGACAATCGTTGAAGCCACCAATTCAATCAAGTTGGGTATCTGGCGCACAAGGCTCTTCTTGGATTAATAGTGAAGATGAACGGTAAGAGAACCATCTTGAATTTGTCACGATGTAAGGTCTTCTTGCTCCCCTGTTAAGGACTACGAATGACAAAAATCAGTGACAAGAGATTCAACATTCTCACACTGTGACTGTGGAAAATCACCCGCGTGTAGATGATCATAGTCAACACTGGTAGGATAAAGATCTGGATGATTTGAAGCAATGTTGGTTTAGTAACAAATAAATCAGGGTATAATGGATGAAACGGTTTAGATGAAGGGGCACCGATCGAACCAAGACTCACACATTGGTGTCAACCAGAGGGAGAAATGGATTTGCATGCATGTCATGGCTCGTAGATTTGATAAGACAATCAACTTTATCTGAGACAAGACTCAAGTCATTGCTGACAGGAGAATGAAATTCGGGACCTAGGCATATGTTTAATGGACTCAAGCTTGGTTTCATCAACAGGGAGAGATGTTATATCAACTTGATCTTCAGGTTCGGATTCAACAAGATGTATGAGAATTTCGGAGGCAATACAAGTTGGTTCATTTCCTTGCAAGCATTTTCATCACCTAAACTATTTGAGACCAAAACTTTGTTAGGTAACAGAGCATGAGGAGGATGAGAAATTTCACAAGCAGTAATCCCCTCCTTGGAGGCTTGAGGTTGTTCCTGACTCAAAGAGATAGGCAAGACAATATTAGGGATAAGATCTGGGCAACTTGTAACTTGGAGATTATCATGATACTCATAGGAATTGGGATTTGTTTCAAATTGAAATTGTTGTAGAGAAACGAGAACCAACCGTTGAAATTATTCACTTAAATACACCCAATAGACATCTCTTTCGAGGAATTCAAAACAAAGATGAACAAACCTAGCAACAAAATTTTCTAATGATTCTTCAGGTTTCATTCTAAACTTATTTATCCTTCTACACACATTGAATTGTACCTGTCAAAAACTTGTCGGAGCTTACTAATGAGTTGCTCAAATGAATAGATGGAAGTTTTTGGCAACATGTGGCACCATTGCTTGAGGTGACCTTCAAGGGTGAGGGAGAAAAGAAAAGCAAATTCTTCATCATCGATTTCATAAGATTTGCAAAACTTAAAGGAAATCAAAAATGTGCTCGGTTATGGATGTTCTATCCTCACCATCAAACTTTAACTGAGACAAGTGATAGAGAGGCTCATCGAGGATTGAACATTGACAAATGGATAAATTAGATAAACACCCCAGGAATAAGATTTGAGGATGAGCCATTATAGATAAGAGGTTCAGAACAAACTCAACGGGCACAGCTTGTCATCTGGCCCTCCTTCTAGCGCCAATTTTGTTGACAGGCTGGAATGTACTGCCAACAACTAGGGGGGTTTCCCCGATGTGAAGTCCCAATTAAACCTCACATTGTTTGGAAATTGGGATAGGAGCCCCATCCAGTATGTAGGCCCGACTGCCACCATGAATGCTTCCACTCTTGGCTGTCAAAAGAGAAAATGTCAGAGTGTAGACAAGAATGAAGTGCCCAGACAGTGAAACAAAATCAGCCCAAGATTGACAAAATACAAAAAGAGGTATTGTAGGACTCTAAATAATTTAATCAGATATTTATGCTAAACAGAATATGAAACCTGCTTTAAAGTTTAACCAAAATTCAAAATATCATAATTCATTAAATTGATGTTGAATACCTACCTAGTTTTTCTGTGGTTGAAGATGCTTCAGAATTGCTCCTGCTCTCGCTCCTACTACCAAAAGGCCAAAACCTCTCAGCCAAACTGGGTACAACCTAGGTACTTAGTTCCAGAATGCTTCTCTATTGATGCAATCTGGTCCCCCATGCACAAAAACTTAAGAACAATTGAGGCTCTTCTCAGTCTATGACTTTCTCCGTAATTTTCTTCTCCCTGTACTCTCCCCCCTCTCCCAAGATTCCCCTCATTTTATTTCTCTCCCACCGCCTTCCTCCCATCTCTGTGTCTTTATTTTTGTTATGTGGAACTTCACACGAAATCAAATCTCATATGATTTTCATAGATGTTATTGTGTACATAGGATTTGGTTTGGTTTAAGATTTATATTATTTTAATAAATTAATCTAATTTATAATTTTAATTAAATTATATTATTAATTTAAATTAAATATAATTTTGTAAATTTAAAATTAACATTTTTTTAATTAAAGATTTATCATATAAATGTATATAAGGTGGTATATGTATCAAATATCTAATTTGATATACTCATTATATTTTGGTGAGATGGGGATTTATTTCAATAATCAGCTCATTACCTTAATTTAGACATTTCCCTGTATTAGCCAGTATATATATATTGTGATATGTAGCTATCATATGGATGTCCTATATGTATGCTAATATTCGTATTTTGTTTGTAATTGTAGGTGGGCCATTACATACATTCCTCCTTTCAAAAACTTCGTCTTGAAGTTAGGGTTTACATAGTATATTAGTGATTAGTACAATCACATAAGAATTGTATTTCATAATTGAATTATTTCGACATGGGGTATTTAAATGTGTTCTTGAATATTTTTAAATTTTTACAACTATAATATTCATGTTTTGCCCCTGTCGGGTTCCCAAGCTACTCTAGAATCATCCTATTTTTCCTAATCTCTTCTGCTCCCATCTTATCTATCCTCTACTGGAGTATGCCATGGCGTCAGCTATACTGATCTAACCATTCATAGACCCCAAGGATGACAGTGTCGACTATGTCAACTTGACTTCCCAATAGGCATCCGGCAGTCATCATCACGCGTCTAGGGGAGCGTGACTCGCAGAGTCCTCCCATGACTCTAGGGTTTGGAGGATAAACGGTGGGTAATACCTCCACCCTTCCTAGTGGGACCAGGGTCAACACCCTATCATGGAATTTCATTGAGCATAAAGCTTCTCCCTACGAAGTAATGTTTCCATATCTTTAAAGCTAGCACTACAGCAGTTAACCCTAAATCGTGCGTGGCGTAGAGTTCTTCATGAGGCTTTTAACTTTCTTAAAGCATACGCTATTACTCCTCTGTCTTGCATTAATATTGCACCTAATCCTTGCTTGGATGCATCAGTACACACAGTAAAATCTTTGTCCATGTCAGGTACTCACAAGATTGGTGCACTAGTCAACAATCTTTTAAGTTCAGAGAATGCTATATGACATCCCTCGGTCCATTCATACCTAAAACCTTTACGTTGGAGGGTTGTGATAAGCTTTGCAATTTTGGAGAATCATTCTACAAACCTTTGGTAGTAGCCGGCTAAACCCATAAAGCTTCGCACTTCATGTGCATTTTCAGTATCGTCCATTCTAAGGTTGCCTTTACTTTCTCAGGATCTACTGAGATCCCTTCACCAGATATTATGTGACCCAAGTAATGAATCTTTTTCTGAAAGAAGAAACACTTGGATAAGTTTCCATATAACTGGTGTTCTCTGAGGCAAGATAATACTATCCGCAAATGTTCTTCATGTTCTTTCTCATTTTTGGAGTAGATGAGAATTTCATCTAAGAAGACTTGTACAAATTGATCGAGATATTTGCGGAAAACATTGTTCATAAGATTTATGAACATTGTTGGTGCATTGGTCAACCCAAATGGTACAACAGTGAACTCATAATGCTCAAAGCGTGTTCGGAATGCAGTCTTATAGATATCGCTTTCCTTAATTCTTCGTTGATGATAACCTGATCGTAGATCGATTTTTGAAATGACAGCAGCTCCCTTCATTTGGTCGAAAAGGTCATCAATTCGAGGTATTGGATATCGATTTTTTATAGTAGCTCGACTTAAGTATCGGTAGTCTATGCATAACCGCAAGGAACTATCCTTCTTCTTGACAAAAATTACAGGAGCAACCCAAGGTGATATATTGGATCAAATGTGTCCTATATCCAATAGTTCCTTCCACTGAATTTGTAATTCTTGAAGTTCTAGAGTTGTCATTTTGTAAGGTGCTAACATCTTTTCCAAAGCTTACCCCTAAGAGTAGCTCCTACATTTTTAAATTTTTATATATATATATATATATATATAAATAATAAAAAATAAAAAATAAATAGAATTTATGTTAATAAAATCCCCATATAATAATAAAAGTCTCAATATAATATAAAGGCTTGTCCGAATATAAGGTCTCAAATATTGTTAAAATTGGCAACTAGGGCCAAACTCCATGTGGGTCATCTTATTAATGGAAGCTGATATTTTTCTTGGATCCCTCTCATTGAGAGGTGTAGGATTGATCTAAAGATCATCCGATTCCGATAAGTATTCATGGAGATATGAATTTATTTGTGTTATGGACAATTCGTCAAAGTCGACTAGCAACCAAATAAACCCCACTTGTGCTCAACGTTTTAGTATAAATAGAGGTGGCCTTCAAGTCATTTCAACACACTTGGGATATCTTCCTCTCTACTTGTCTTTGGGTTTTAGAAGGAGGAGAAATCCTAAGGGATAACGCTGCCCTAATTCAGAGGACAGAAGCCTAAACTGTCGAGAAAAGCCGGAACTACCGGGAATAGCCAGAATTGTCGAAACTACCGGGAATTGTCAGAATTGTTGGAACTGTCGGGAACAGTCAGAATTGTCGGAACTAATGAAACTGCCGAAACAGCTGGGAAATCTGACGCAGAGGGCAGAAGCTAGAACTGTCAAGGAACTGCCGAAACTGTCGGGAAAAGCCGGAATTGCCAGAACTACCGGAAGTGTCGGGAACAGCCGGAATTGTCAACACTGCTGGAACTATCGTTACAGGCGGAAAAGCTAACGCAAAGGGCATAAGCCGGAACTGCCGAGAACAGCCAGAATTGTTGGAACTGCCAGAACAACCGAAACTGCCGGGAACTGCCAGAATTGTCGAAACTGTCGGAAACAGCCGGAACTGCCGGAAGCTGTCAGAACAACCAAAGCATCTGTCTCCGAAGGAGAGAAGCATCCAAGGGACAATTAACTAACATTGGGACAGTTGTATGGTACTTAGCAGCAAATACACCAAGCATGCAATGTTACAGCTAGCCTGCAATAACAAGCATGCTAAGGACAGCAAGCATGCTAGGGACAACAAGCAAGCAAGATGCAGCCAACACATAGGTCAGTATGGCAACATGGTGCAGCAATGGAACATAATGCAGTACAATGATGGGTACAGTCATGATTAATGAAGCATGATGAGATGCATCATAGTGATGATGGGTGCAGCATGGTGCAGCACGGTGAGGTGCAGCGTGATGACGAAATGCAGCACAACGATAAGTGAAGGAGTCACCTTGGAGAATCAGTTGAAGCAACATGTCTTCAACTGATCTCATGTATCATCTTCTTAGAGATGATCTATGCTCTTATCTAAATAAGTCAAAGTGTTCACTTTTGTTGTAAACATACTATCTCTCTCTCTCTCTATTGAACTATTGAAGAACATATAAGAAGAATTGATCAAGGGTTTCCCCACATTGGGGTTTTTCCCTGGCTAGCGCCACATCTTGTGTCCTTTTGTCTTCTGCGATTTATATTTATGTTCTATCTGCAGTTTACTTTAATGCTGATGTGATTGCTAATCTGGAAAAGATATCGAGGTAACAGTGAAAATTGAAATAAATTGCTCTAGCATAGAACATACCTAAAATTTAACAAATATAAATACTAAATTGATAAACTGATAATTATGTAAATTGAACCTAACTGGGAAAGTTGAGTATTATTTCTTTTATCCGCACAATCAATGTTTTAACTCTAGTCATTGGGAATTATTGATGAACTTAAAAATAATATATATAAAAGCGCAGGGAGGGGACACACCCAAATGAAGAGTAATCGAAATAGACTAGAGAGGAAATAATAGAATATTAAATCTAGACGCTACGGAAATGACACGTCAGTAATAGTTGTGCGGAAATTCAAACTTTCAGCCTTCATCTAATATTTAAAACAATCCTATTATTTGAGAATTTAATATATTAAATTTAATCTAATATACATGGTTTAGAAGAGATATGCAATAAATATTATAAAGTCGTATATATATATATATATATATATATATATATATATATATATTATCATCATTTGATTTTATAAAATTATGGTACGAAACCCATAAATGTTTGTCTCCCTGAGCTTCTATCTTGCTATTTCATTATGAACATATTCTCGAAACCTTTCCGAGCAACGAGGGGAAAGACTAAACAAAAGGTAACAAGATTAAAATAATATTATGGAATATGTTTAGCTCAATGATTGAAATAAAGTAAATTTCGTGTATGGAGGAGGAATGTACATAATGGCCCACCTACAATTACTAACAAAATATGAATATTGGCATACATATGAGACATCCATATGATAGCTACGTATGCATGGGCCCACATGTATCACACTATATATATATTGGCTAATATAGGGAAATTTCTAAATCAAAGTAATGAATTGATTATCGAAATAAATCCCTATCTCACCAGAATATAATGAGTATATCAAATTAGATAATAATAATAAAAAATTATATATATATATATGATAAATCTTTAATTAAAAGAAAAATGTTAATTTTAAATTTACAAATTATATTTAAATTTAAATTAATAAAATAATAATTTAATTTAATTTAATTTAAGTAAAATTATAAATTAAATTAATTTATTAAAATAATATAAATCTTAAACCAAACCAAATCCTACGTACACAAAAAAAATCTATGAAAATCAAATGAGATTTGATTTCATGTGAAGTTCCACATAACATAAATAAAAATAGAGATGGAAGGCGGTGGGAGAGAAATAAAAGGAGGGAAATATTAGGAGAGGGGGGAGAGTGCAGGAGAAGAAAATTACGTAGAAACTCACAGACTAAGAAAAGCCTCAATTGTTCTTAGGTTTTTCGGCACGGGGGACTAGATTGCATCAATTGAGAAGCATTCTGGAACTGATTAGCTAGGTTGTACCCAGTTTGGCTAGGAGGCTTTGGTCTTTTGGTAGCAGGAGCGAGAGGGGGAGAAATTCTAAAGCATCTTCAACCACGGAAAAACCAAGTAGGTACTCAACATCAAATTAATGAATTCTGAAATTATGAAAACTGGTTAAACTTTGAAGCAAGTTTCATATTCTGTTTAGCATAAATCTCTGATTAAATTATTTAGAGCCCTATAGGTACAAGCAAGTCTCAGCATCAATAAGGAGCATGCCACGAGAGGGATCAGTGAGCCAAAACCCAATCAAACATACATGAACATGAACATGCCAAAGGTTAATTGCAAATTAGTTCACAATAGATCACTGACATGGTGAGAAATAAATAAAACATAGGTTAGAAAGAAAACATACATACAACAACTATGAACCAGTCCATAACATATAACATGTATGAATGCACACATACGAATGTAGTGAAAATATCAGACAACCAATATAACCATTATGAACCAGCATGGGAATCAGTGCCAGAAATGAAGAACATCTTATTATTGATGATGCAAATACAAGTACATATCTTGCAATTTGTCAAAGCCCAACAATGGAACATGGGTTGTTCATACAATTGGCATTTGCTAAACGCTAGCTTCACTACAACTCCCTCTACTAGCTTCCAAGAGTTGAGTGCCTCTAGCTCCCAAGCACAAATCAGTGGTCGAGTCCTTGCCTCAACTCAAGTGCTAAAGGTCCCCCAACTCTATGAGGCATGCGGACACATTTATATAAATGTGGAGAGTGACCCTTCACCTCCTCCTATGACCTTTCAACTACCCTCATGACTCTTGAGCTTACTCACTTCTTTCTCAAGCTTAATGACGATTACATGCCCAATTTAGTCTTAGCATCGTTGTTCACACCATGATGAGATCATTTACGTATTGATGTGAGGAGAATAGAGAAATTTTGAGAAGCCCCAGGGTTCTCGTCTCCAATATTGTTGTGAAACCAAGGAGACTTGCGTGAATTGTTGGACTACCTGTTATTGTGCCTTGCTTGCATCCAATTATCTCCTTTTGTTGTGTTCTTGATATTGCCAATAGGTTTTAGGAGCCTGAGTGGATCCAGTTGCAATCTCGTCAAAAACCCTAGTTGCGTAGCTTTTGTGAAAATCCCTAGCTCCCTTCATCTAGGTCGATATTCTTGCTTTTCCTTGTTATCTGCAAGCAAACAAACTGCATTAGCCATATACATATTGGCATTCAAAGAACAATATTAGAAAGATTAAGCAATTGACTACGAGTGAAACACCAATTTGGACCCCTGTTTAGTCCCTTTGTACGCCACAATGTTGTCAAAGAATCTAATTTCTGCAAGGTGTCTCTGGGCTCCAAAATGTTCGCAGCAATTCCTGAAAGAACTATCCATATCCTTTTGCTTGAATCAATCTCATCCAGTGGTGTTTAAGGTGAAGGTTCTCAAGCTTTGTTATCTTCTATGGGGGGAAATGTAGCGCCAAGAGGCATATAGCTTCCTCGGCTTTGGGATTCAATACTCTAATGCGTGAGGTCTACCTCCTTGAATCCGCTTTTGCACAACTACAAAGGTTTCTTCTTAATGCCACAGATATTCATCCATAATCCAAGCGTTATAGTAGTCAAAAGAGATGGCCCCTCATAAGCAAAACCAGTGATGTAACATCCAGTATTTCGAATAAAAGATAATTCTATTAAGAAGACTATTTTTCCTTGCTTTGTTTTCCTGTTGCATGACCCCCTCTAACTTCCTCATCATTTGGACATTGAGAATATTTATCTTTGACATAGGTCATGCTATCGAAGAGTGATTTTAACTAGTGCACTGCACACTATGAATTTTTGTCAGCGCCTTTATCAGTCGTATGGACAGTTTCTCTTTATTGTGTGCATAACATTGTTTGCTTCATGTTCCAAAGTTTTTCCGGTGAATCCCTTTATTGTTACTAGATGCAAGCTTTAATGTGGTGATCGTGGCGCCTTCATGACCCAATCGCAGATCCAGCACCTTTGCAATCCATAGATCAATCGCATTTAGAAATGTGACTCAAGGGAGCTCAACAAAATCATGACTTGTTGAAGACATCACAACCTTTGAGGGAAATGGCGAACTGTGAGATATTTTGTGACTTATGAAGATCGCATAGTCGCGCTGCAACAAAGTCGCATATGTTGGTTGCTTCTCTAAGGCATAGAAAATGTGATAATGCGACCTGGGTGGAAATTCGACATGCCAAGGGTCACGCGTTGGCCGGGTCACACTTCCCTGGGTATTTGTATGTGATCTTGCAGTGCGACTTTGAGATCTAGAGAATGGTTGCGAGCAAGAGATGCGACCTTGATAAGTCTCATTCACCCTCCAACGTAAGTCAGACTTTTCGATAAATTTGTTGGAGCCTATACTGCGCCCATGCGACTTGTTTAGTCACAAGTCTGGTAGGATGATGATGCGATATCGATTCAAACCACAACTTGGAGACTTGACTAATACCAAGTCGTGTCCACTCAAGAAATTGAAACAGTGAACGCATGCATCCTCTCCTTAATACACCCATCCCTTAGAGTGATGCATTGTCATTCGACCCATCTTTAGCATTGGGAAGCCAGTGCTTTGCGTTTCTTTCAATCACAGTATTTCGAGGGTCTTTATTCGAACTTGCAGTGCCAATTAACATGTCGATCCAGTATTACATGCAATCCCCGCTACTTGTTGTGGCACGACAGTGGTCGATATAACATTAATCATTTTTTTCCTAGGGCATAAGAAGTGATCTTGCGACCTAGGTGGGATTGTGACTCACTGGAAGTTGCGCAGTCATAGCACAAGGTTGGTCGCACTCCATGGAGGCTCGCCTAAGGCATTGAAACGCAACCCAGCAACTTGGGTGGAAGTGCGACTCGCTGGAGGTTGCCCAATCGCAATATAAAGTTAGTCGCACTGGTTATGAGCTTTCTCGGGCACAATTTTGTGACCTAGTGACTTGGGAGAGGTCGCATAGTCGCGTTGAGGATTGGGTCGCATCTTTAGGTTAAGCGTTGAAGCCTTGGGGTGCAACCTAGCGACCTCAGGTCAGTAGTGACTATGTCAAAACATAACTTCATACCTAGGTGGCCTCCTTATGCGTCAATCTTTTGCCAACTCCCCATTCAAAGCAGAAAATTCATGCAAAAACTCAAGAAATGTGTATACATCCTCAGAGGCATCCTTCCTCTCCAGACATGAGCGCGGACTTGCAACCTCCTTCTCATGACTTGATTCGTGTTGTTCCTCAACATGCCATGCACCTTCAATAGACATTCCTTGGCTTGGACCAAGCCAATCCTATGCAAGAATTGAGACCTGTAAATGATCTTCAGTAGAGCGTGGGTCGCCTGGCACTGCCACAATAGCCAGATAGGATAATTCTTCTTCAAGAGCATGTGCGATGAGCTCAACATTGTCTAGATTTGTGAGCACTCTCGGCAATTGAGGTTCTATAACCTGAATCTCGATATAGAGTAGCATCATGCAATAGAGTGGCATTAATATGATGACCTGCATTGGAAAAGGAATCCTTCACCAAGAAGATGGAGACCCCACCAGACAACATCTTGATCTAGCTCATATGTCACCATTTTTCACAAAACATAGTTTCCCTGAAGCCTTTACGCATCATACATACACGAGGGTGATACAAATCAATTGGCTCTTGTCACATAGGCTTCGTAGGCCATTAGAGGTCATAATGCCTAGTTCGTAACGCAGCAATGGCAATGGCTAGCGTATGGTTTTGTCAATCAAATGATAAATGGAAGACTTAGTGCATTGTCCAAAACTCCAGTTCTTGATTTGGCTTTCAACCTGGGATTCTGCTTAATCGATCCTCTAGGATATTTTCCAAAATATTCACATGTCCAATTGTGTCACATACTACCTTGTTCTTTGGCAACCCTGGTGACCTTTACCACAGCTGATTGACGAATTTCAAAATAAAAATGTTGAATGAACTTTGTTCAATTTCGAGTTTGTTGTCATGTCCGTTGAACATTGTTGCGACTGCTCGGCTTGGTAAGAGACATATATGCTTGATCGATGTGGTCAATGCCATAAGGTTGTTTAGAAACCCCCCCGACACACGGTTCAATGTGACCCTTTGTTATTATATCTGAGAAAGATTTTCTTAAGCCCATGGTTTTTTTTTACTACATTGTTCAGCTAGTGGCACCTTTCGATATGGACATCTAGACGTAATATCGGCAACGCCTTTGACAAAATGTCTCTATGTAACATACCCCCAACATTATCCTGTCACAGCGTATCCTTTTTAATGAAGTTTCGATGTACTACACATCGCCATGTGAGTTTCGTCACATAGGCATGTGTCCTCCATCAAGAAGGATGGGTAAGTTTTCCACTTAACTCAAAGGCACACCATATAATATGTTATAGAGTGCTGCCTTTGCCTTTAACGCACTCAGCAACGTATTGTTCTCCTTTGTATAGGCTCTTAACAGACATATAGCGTTGCGTTTTAGAAGTAAGTGTCGACCCCCCCAAAAAAAAATGCTTGCCTCAACATTGACGTTGATTTGTGGTTTCGATTGCACCATAATAACGTGTTGCCATCATTCAAAAGGACCTTGTTTAATGTCACCCCTTCATAGCTTGTCTAATCTCTGACCGACCATCCAAAATCAACGTGCTCATAAGTGTAATTTTGCAATGTAGGGACCTCGTGGGTGTTGACCCAGATACCTCGGTCTTCATACCTCTGTGAGGGGTCGTCGTGATCCTTGTGAGATGGCACAAAACATCCTTTATTACCGAGACTGCATGTACAAAAGGTAATATTAGATGTTGGCAATGTTGACCCTGCCGCCTACACCTACCTACAGATCAATGAAAAAAGCCTTCAACCCCACAAGTTGTTGGTGGCAAGGAACTAAGAGGAGGGGTTGTCACACTAAATCCCTACTCTCTCCATTTAAGTTATCTCCTAGGTTAGCTATTGGGGGTGGTCCCTTAATGGAAGACGAAGTTAAAAGAAACGTGAGGTTCTATGAGAGATGTTAAAGCGAAAATGGATTACTTTTAAGAATTACGAGCAAAATATGATATGAGCAATAAAAATCATTAACATGGTAAAACTATTGTCTTAAGATAAATTGCTCAACAAGGATAAAAGATACATTTGCTCAAAACAAAAGTAGAATGCTTCCAACAATGAAAGCATAGCAATCCTGAAACGGAAACAAAAATGTTAGCATGATAATCAGTACAAGATATAAAATGCTTTCAAAATATAATCAATGCTTAAATCAAAGCATATAAAGGTGTCTTGCAAAAGGAAAAGCAATTAGTGTTCTACTTGCAAAAGAAAAATGAAACAATGATTGCCAACATAAAAAATTCAACAATGACAAGTAGAATGGACAATTACAAGTAAAATCATAAGATGTATTAGCATGATATGCACTTATATTATATTTGAATGCAATTAGTCTTAGTTAGTTTTAATCTAAAATGCCTAATCTAAGTGAGAAGTCATCTCTTGGACTCTTATGAAAATGTAAAAATTAAGGTGACTGTAAGAAAGAAGGGGCGAGGGCACAAAGGTGTCATTAACGATACTCGTCCCCCGAGTCTTACAAGCTAGCGCGTGTCTTCGTTCCTACAAGGGGACAAACCACCTTCATAACTGCAGAGTCACAACACTTTTACCTTACTTCGTACCAGATGGAAGAACTTTCCAAGAAAGCATTTTTCTCTATACTTTCTATCAACCAAGCTTATGTTTGGAGGTTAATTCTAGTGAAGTTTGGAAGTCTTCCTATACTAAAATGCTTAGATGAAATTGCAGATTGTGTTAATTCCCCAATTAAAATATGCTTACATGTAAATGCTTCATAAATGGAAAATGAGATAACTTGTAAAACTTTGAGAATTCAGCATAAATGAACTCATTTGCATGGAAAATAAGCAAATGAAGTAGATTGTTTTAAAGCTACGATTGTTCCAATAGAATTATTTCAAAAGTTATCAATGTGTGTAATCAAAAAAGTGAAGCATGTACTTGAAAGAATAGTCAAATTTTGTCACAATGTTGGTTGTTTGCACACAAGATAAAATTTACTCAAAATTTACATGTTGAAGCTTATGCATGTGAGAGATTTAAAATTAGAAAAAATTGCATGTAGATTGGAATGAATTAATTCTTAAGCATGAAATTAGAAGTTAAGAAAACTATAAACAAAAGATCAGTCAAACCATAAGAATTCCCTCCTAAAATGAAGAAAGGGGATGTCATGAGAAAAAATCTCAAACTCCCTCAAAACATAAATTTTATTTTATTAGTGCTTGAGATGGGTTAAAATGTCTTTAAAAGGCTACCCACAATATGTGAAAGATCTTTACAAAGTGCAGAAATTTAATAAAACTAGACTCTCTCACAAGAATATACAACAAGCTATAAAGCTCAAAAGGCTCTTCAAAAGATAATTGCAAGGCTCAATAAGGTTCACGGCCTAAATGAACTTGCAGTTTCCCCTTAAATGGTCACGATCTCCTTTGAGTGCTCACAGCTTCCCTTGAAAAATCGATCCATGAAATGAGGGAGGGGGTTTTACATGCACACAAGTAATTAGTTTCTCAATGTCTCTCATCAAAGCTCTTTGTTGTCCAATGCTTCAAGCTTATGGGATGCAAAATGAAAACCAAGATTTTGTTGAAAATAAATCAAAACAAACAAACTAGAATACAAATTTAATATACAAAAATACTAGCTCAAGTATTGAGAGTAAACCCCCATACTTGTCTTGTTTTGATGATGGTTCTTCAATAGCAAATATGATTTTGAAAAGCTAGAATCAGAGAAGTATTTAAATGATGATCAAGTAACTATAGAGTAAGGAAATTCCCTCTTGCTTCGTTGGATGGAAAACTTTGGAGTGGAAGATGGCTAAGTCTTGGATCACTATGGCTTCAGAAGTTGGTTGATCTCGTAAAGATCTCCCCTACTTCCAGATGGATTTCTGCACACAAAACGAAAATATTTCCTACACGCTTAAAAGATATATTAGTTCATACATGGATTAGAGCAATATAATAAATAGAATGATCAAGCATTCCTCCGAAAATGTATTAGAAACCATATTCTTAGAATATTACTCTAAATCAATGTGTGTGTAAGACAGTTTGCACACACCAATCCAATTAAGATGGCAAATAAAATTTAATACCCATTCAATATGCAAAAGAAAATGAACATAATAGCAATAGCATGAAAAGAAGTCACTTCATAATGCCAAGACAACACAAGCCCATGTAGCCCCAAAGTCTTGATTATATTAAGAATATGTAAGTACAAACACGCCGAGTCTCTTCAAACCCAATAGCTCATAACATGATACAATATGAGAGCCCATAACCTCAATATATAGAGAGTTGGAAGCAAATCTCACTAAAGAATGATAATCACAAATGGCATTGGAGTCAATCCCAAGGTAGAGAGAGTCAAGCTCTAAGTGGAGATGAGAGAGCCACTCAAGAAAATCGAATTCCCTGTGTGTCACCACCAAATCCTCCAAGAGAAGTTGAATTCTCTATGTGGCACAAGTAGCAAACCCAAGTGTGAAGTGAGATAAACGGTTAAGTCTCAATCTAATCCTCATCCATATGATGCCACCTCTGTAGATGATCCCAATGAGGGATAGCATAGATCCTCAAGGAATATGTGGTCCCCTCCTTAGAGCAATTCGAATTCCATAACTGCAGTTGAGTGTAGATGAAGTGAAGTATTAAGTGGAACAAGTTCCCATGAAATCCTCCACCAAAAGCCAATCAAATATTTGATTTCTCCACATGTGAAGTGTTGCATTAACTCTGGGAAATTCGATTGTTTGGAGATAATGTTGTAATTATGATACAGTGTGCTCAATCATCATCCACATGTCCTTTGACTCAATCTTTTGACTTGGGATAATTTTCAAGTCATTTCCATGTCATTTTATCACGCAATAATTTATTTCTCTCTATTTTATTTAATTATAGCCTAATTAATTGCCACATTTTTCATTAAACATAAGAAAAATAGGCTTTGAGGGTCTAAAACACATTATTAATCCCTTAAAGTGTGTCATTATAGAAAGTTAAGGGTGAGAGGTGTAACTTTTATTACTCAAACCCCATACAACTTCTCTAGACTACACTTATTACAATTTTATTTGTAATTTCTGCAATGCAAAAAATCTAAAAAATTAAAAAAATAACTAGTTAGACCTAACCAAATTCCACGAAATTTTTTGTGTGATCTAGTATGGTAATATACATCGATTCTATACATTAAGATGTGTTAAAGACTCAACCTTCAAACCGTCGCCCCAACTTTGAGGTAAAAAGTGAGTGAAAAAACTTAGAAATTATCCTCCTCTAAAAAAGAAAGGATAATTAACCAGATAAAAAAAACTTCAAAGTGTACTCGTTCGTTGATCGAGTTCCAACATCCTAGGTCTTTTACAAACTCAACTCATCATTACTAATATCACTTATTACAATTCCTTGCAAGGTGTGCAATCTGGGTACAAGAAAGATGATGGAAATAGAAGTAGAGTTTAAAAAAATTGTGTTGACTGATGATATTTGATGGTACAAATGTCTTTTGAATCATCCTTGAGACTCCATGCCCAAGAATGATCTAAAGGACACTTGTACCATTAGATATTATCAGTGAACAAAGTTTTTAAACTCTGCTTCTATTTCTCATCATCTTTCTTGTACCCAAATTTCACTCTACAGGGAATTGTAATAAGTGATACTAGTAATGATGAGTTTTGAGTCTGTAACAGGCCTAAGATGTTGGGACTCAATCAGCAAATGAGTACACCTTCGAGTGTTTTTAATCTATAGTTAGCTATCTTTTTTTTTTAGAGGCGGATAATTTTCTAGGTTTTTTCACCCACTTTTTACCCAAAAGTTGAGGTAACAATTTGAAGATTGAGCTCCTAACACATCTTAGTGTCAGAGTCAATGTATATTACCATACTAAATCACACAAAAAAATTGTGAATTTGGTTAGGTCTAGGTTTTAAATTTTTTAGATTTTCCGCACTACAGAAATTACAAATTAAATTGTAATAAGTGTAGTCTAGAGAAGTTGTATGGAGTATGAATAATAAAAATTACACCTCTCACCCTCACTTTGGGGGATTAATATGTGTTCTAAACTCTCAAAACCCATTTTTTCTATGTTTAGTGGAAAATGAGGCAAATAATTAGGTTAGAATTAAATAAAATAGAGAGAAATAAATTATTCCACTGATAGAGTGACATGAAAATGACTTGGAAATTATCCCAAGTCAAAAGATTGAATCAAAGGACATGTGGATGATGACTAAGCACACTACACCATACTTACAACATTATCTCCAAGAAATCAAATTTCCCAGAGTTAATGTAGCACTTCACATGTGAAGAAATCGAATTCCTTGGATGAGTTAATGCACAGGAGAATATTTGACAGGATTTTGGTGCAAGATTTCATGGGAGTTTGTCCCACTTAGAACTTCACTTCATCTACACTCAGCTACAGTTAAGGAATTTGAATTGCTTCAAAGATGGGACCACGTATTCCTTGAGGATCTACATTATCCCTCATTGCGATCATCTATAGAGGTGACATCATATGGATGAAGATTGGATTGGGACTTGAGGCAACTGCTTGTCTCACTTCACACTTAGGTTTTCTACTTGTGACACATAGAGAATTTGATTTCTTTTAAAGAATTTAGTGGTGACACACAGGGAATTGGATTTGTTTGAGTAGCTCTCTCATCTCCACTTAGAATTTGGCTCTCTCTACCTTGGGATTGGCTCCAATGTCATTTGTCATTGTCATTTTCATTGGCATTTGCTCCCAACTCTCTATATAATGAGGTTATGGGCTCTCATATTATATTATGTTATGAGTTATTGGGTTTGAGGAGACTCTGCATGTTTGTACTTGTATATTCTTAATATAATCAACAATGTGGGGCTACATGGGCTTGTGTTCCCTTAGCATTATGAAGTGACTTGTTTTCATGCTATTGCTATTATGTTCATTTTCTTTTGCATATTGAATGAATATTAGATTGTATTTGTCATCTTATTTGGATTGGTGTGTGCAAAATATTTTACACACCCGTTGATTTAGAGTAATATTCTAGAAATAAACTTTTCAATTCATTTTCAGAAGAATGTTTGGTTATCATGTTTATTATATTGCTCTAATCCATATATGGATTAATATCTCTTTTAAGTGTGTGGAAAAGACTTTCGTTGTGTGTGCAAAAATCCATCTGGAAGTAAGGGAAATTTTCACAAGATCAACCAACTCCTAGAGCCATAGCGATCTAAGACTTAGCCATCTTCCACTCCAAAGTTTTTCATCCAACGAAGCAAGAGAGAGTTTCCTTAGTTACTTGATCATCATTTAAATACCTCTCTGATTCTAGTTTTTCAAAGGCATATTTGTTATTCAAGAACCATCATCAAAACTACGTAAGTATAGAGGTTTACTTCCAATACTTGAGCTGGTATTTTTGTATATTAAATTTGTATTCTAGTTTGTTTGTTTTGATTTATTTTCAACTAAATCTTGATTTTAATTTTTTATCTCATAAGCTTGAAGCATTAGATAACAAAGAGCTTTGAAGAAAGACATTGAGAAACTACTTACTTGTGTGCATGCAAGACCCCCTCACCCATTTCAAGGATCGATTTTTCAAGGGAAGTCGTAAGCATTTCAGGAAAACTACAAGTTCATATAGGCCGTGGGCGTTATTGAGTCTTGTAACTATATTTTGAAGGGTTTTTTGAACTTTGTAGCATGTTGTTTATATTCTTGAGACAAAGTCTAGCCTTGCTAAATTTTTGCACTTTGTAAAGATCTCTCTCATATTGTGGGTAATCTTTTAAAGGCATTTTAACTTATCTTAAGCACTAATAAAACAAAATTTATGTTTTGAGGGAGCTTGGAATTTTTTCCCATGGCATCCCCCTTCTTCATTTGAGGAGGAAATTCTTATGGTTTGGCTAATTTTTTGTTTATAGTTTTCTTAACTTCTAATTTCATGTTTAAGAATTAACTCATTCCAATCTACCTACAATTTTTCCTAATTTTAAATCTCCCACATGCATAAGCTTCAACTTGTAAATTTTGAGTAAATTTTATCTTAAATGCAAACATTTAACATTGTGACAAGTTTTGATTATTCTTTCAAGTACATACTTCATTTTTTTATTATACATATTGGTAACTTTTAAAGCAATTCTATTGGCACAATCGTAGCTTTACAGCAATCTACTTCATTTGCTTATTTTCCATGCAAGCACATATGAGTTCATTTATATGTTCAATTCTCAAAGTTTTACAAGCTCTCATTTTCCATTTATGAAGCATTTGCATGTAAGTATATTTTAATTGAGGAATTAACACAATTTGCACTCTCATCTAAGCATTTTATTATAGGAAGGCTTCCAAGCCTCACTAAAATTAACTTCCAAGCATAAGCTTAATTGATAGAAAGTATAAAGAAAAATTATCTTGGAAAGTTCTTCCATCTGGTACGAAGTAAGGTAAAAGCGTTGTGACCTTACAGTTATGAAGGTGGTTTGTCCCCTTGTAGGAACAAAGGCACATGCTAGCTCGTAAGACTCAAGAGATGGGTATTGTTAATGACATATATGTGCCCTCGCCCCCTCTTTCTTACAGTGACCCCAATTTTTACCCTTTGGTAAGAGCCCAAGAGGACTTCTCACTTGGATTAGGCATTTTAGATTAAAAATAACTAAAACTAATTGCATCTAAATATAGTATAAGTGCATCTCATGCTAATACATCTTATAGTTTTACTTGCAATTGTCCATTCTACTTGTCATTGTTGAATATTTTATGTTAGCAAACATTGTTTCATTTTCCTTGTTCAAGTAGAACACTAATTGATTTTCCTTTTGCAAGATATCTCTATATACTTTAATTTAGGCATTGATTATATTTTGAAAGCATTTTATATATTTTATTGATTATCGTGCTAACATCTTTGTTTCCGTTTCACGATTGCTTTGTTTTCATTGTTGGAAACATTCTACTTTTTTTTGAGCAAATGTATCTTTCATCCTTGTTGAGCAATTTATCTTAAGGCAATAGTTTTATCATATTAATGATTTTTATTGCTCATATCATGTTTTACTCATAATTCTTAAAAGTAATCCACTTTCACTTTAACATCTCTCCTAGAACCTCACATTTCTTTTAACTCAGTCTTCCATTGAGGGACCACCCCCCATAGCTAACCTAGTAAATAGCTTAAACGGAGAGAGTAAGGATTTAGTGTGACAGCATTTTCTCTTAGTTCCTTGCCACCAACCACACCTTGTGGGGTTGAAAGTTTTATCACTGACTTGTAGGTAGGTTTAGGCGACAGGGTCAACAAACGATATTATAAGTCACAAAGAAAAGAATTTGCACACTCAAATGCTCAGACCTAAAGGTGAAATGAACAGGGGTTGGGTCTTAAAATACTTGTTATAAAAATGTTAGAGGTGTTTTGAATGATGACATAAATACCACTTATGTAAATGACCTTCTCAAATGCATGATAAAGTGCATGCTTGAGTATCTTCCAAGACTTTAATCTTGGGTATGTGAATGACACTTTCTCAAATGTATTAAACCCCTTAGCATGTGAATTGCCTCAATTTCCATAATGACTATGCAGCTGCCATGTGACATAAATATGACCCAATAACATCAAGATGATGTTACAGTGTGTTGTTAGTACCATAACACATTGGTGGCAATGCACAAGGTTGGGACTCTAATCAAACATTCAGGGTTTCAGGCGTGCATGAGAAGGGTAACAATACATAAACCCTAGTGAATTTGGAAGGGATGAGAATGATTGTGAGGCGAAATCACCGAGAAAAGGTATTCCCATAAACCCTAATGCTACTAATGTGATCATGTTTCGAGATAAGATGAGAAGGGCAAAGATGATAAGCACCCTAGAGAGCGAGGATTGATTCAAGGTAGGGTTGGACACTCAATCGCATATGTCTAGGGTTACAATGATGCAAGGGGAATACATAATTCTCGCAAACTCTGATGCACATGCTGAGGTGTAGTACCAGTCAAGAACCTAAGGGAAGATGGTCTGCAATGACTCTCATCATGATATTGTGCAATGTCGATGAAAATGTGCCCCTACAGGCATGCGAACTAGGTTAAAATAGGAAGGGGATCACTCTTTTGCCAATTTATGGTTTCTCCTAAACCTTAGTATGGTCAACATAATGAAAACCAAATTGAAATCTTGTCTGTCCACGCATGGTGCCTCCACTAATTGGCGATGAATAGTATGGAAAGTTAAGTTTCGAATTCATGGGAGACTCTTAACACATCAATGAAGCGACAAACCTTCAAAAGCTTAATGCAATCATAAGGTCAGCATCTGAGACAACACATGGTGTGGAGATGCAATGTGTGAAGCGTGAGTGGGCACATCAGCAAGGTTTGACAAGAAGGGTCGCGGGGAAAGTAACCAGTTAAAAAACATGATCAAAATCAGGTTTGACAAGAAGGGTCGCGGGGAAAGTAACCAGTTAAAAAACATGATCAAAATCCTAAAGGCTTGAGGTGAGCAGAGGGGGACCCAAAATTTTGAATATACTCGAAATTTTGGGTGTTGTTGTAGTGGCTACAACAAGGTCTAAGGTATAGATCTACTCCACAGATTCAAAATGTTTGAATTATTCCTCTTTCACAGGTCTGAGAGGTTGCAAAGGTGAACTTTAGAGATTTGGAATTTCACTAAAATGCCCTAGTTTAGGGCCAAAAATCTCTTCACAAGTCAAGGTAGTTGAAATTTCTCAAGGTCATATATCCCAAAATCGTGTTCAAAAACAATTTGCCAAGACCACTTTGCCTCAAGTCCAAATGTTCTTTCTTATCCTTGTCAAGTTTTGTATCTTTATTGGCTTAGATCTATGTGCAAATGGAGGAAATGTGATGTTTTATTTATATTAGTTGAGTTCATTAATAACCATGATGACTTTAGAGGGGAGTCGACCTATATTATGTTAGAGCATTATCAATTTTGCGAAGAGGGATCTCAGGGGGATTTGTTAAATGGGAGCGTAAAAGATCTTAGACAAAAGCCTAGTGGATTTGTTTTTGTTTGGCATGCGAAATCATACAAGTGTTGTTCATAATGTAACTCAATTGTATTATTGAAACATTTGTTATATTCATTTATTCCACTCATTATTATTATTATTATTTTCTAGTCAAAGCATGTTCTTCATGCTTCTAGGGTTTATTGAGTCAAAAGAAAAAATTTCATGAGTCAAACAAACGTACTTGAGTCAAAGTCCCATTTGGAATGCTTGTAAGAAAAATTAAAAATTTATTTTGAGTCAAAAGAGTCAATTTGTCATCCACAAGATCAAGTCGATCGTGCCTGGACAAGTCGGCCTAGAAGAGGCACCTATTCGACCTCCTAGACAGAGATAAATAGAAGACATTTCAACCTCATTTGATCACTCAACACACACATCGATTTTCGTGCCAAATAGAAGAAGAAAGATAGCAAAGTCAAAGGAGAGAGAAAAACTTGAATTTTTGCTTGCTTTTTGTTCACACGTGGGAAGGTGCTAGGCAACTCTACGAAATTACAAGTTCAAATTACTGTGTTTGACCAGATTTGGCAAGGTTTGACCAACTTTGATTTTTGTTGACTTTGACTTGGTTGGAGGAGATTTGAAGGAGAGCTGACTTGAGTCTTTGTGGAGGTCTTGGTCTTGGGTATTGGATATCTCACTTTGATCTGATTCTATAAGAAGAAGATTTTTGGGTTTCCCCCTTGTGGGGTTTTGCCCTGGCTTGGAGCCTAATTTCTTGTGTTCTTTGTCTCTTTGCGATCTTTATGTTTTAGTAATTGCTTGATGAAGAGAACATAATATTAATAAGAAGCCAACAAATATTCACAAGTAATTATCAAGAAAGAGGAATCGACCCTAATCTACTAGCATATTGATTTCTCAACAACAAGCCACAGATATTGTTGGTGAAAGGTCAATTCTCCTTTTCAGAAAGAATATCGTGCAGATAGGAGGTCAAGCTTTCCCATTCCTTTTCCAATAACAATTACATATTCAACGATGAAGGTGATTCTTGCAATTCATGCCCATTGCTTGCAAAATGCCCTTTCAAGATAGTATGTTTCTAATCCTCTTAAACAATTTTAGCTCAAGAATCCTTGGTTGGTCCCTTTAATATCAAGCTTACAGTCATTGGAGATGTCTTATGCAACCTTTATTTGCAAATTTGTCAAGCATCATTAATGATCATAATTTTGCTACATAATTCAAAATTTATTGGGGAGCAGATAAACATCCTCTTACCAGAAGTCATTCCTATTATGATTTGGCCTACTATAACATGCATGCCATGGAGGGTCTCTCCTTGTAGTGATTTGTTTGGCTGTAAACATCATTAGTTGTTTGATTGGTTTTCACAATTTGGCTTCTTGATCTTTATTGTTGAGCAACTAGGCACAACCAAAAGGTTTTCATCCTAACATATCTTGGAAGTGTTTAGTTGCATCTTGATATGGACCATTCATTGACCTCTCAACAATCTCAAGAAAACTCATGTGAACTGCAATTCATCAATGGCCCTTACGTCAACATCAATGAGAAACCTCTCAATAATTAATACAATGTCATGTGATGGTATGCTTAAAAATTAACTAGTCACAATGGTTGAAGAGTCATGTCCTTTGGTTGGATGTGTCACTTCATTTATTTGTTTAGTGCTGTAGTGCAAAATGTCACCATCAAGGTCTATCATAGACCAAAGTGACACCCACTTGGGTCTATACTAGGGAAAGACATCAAAATGGAAGCCAAAATGCAAGAATAAGTCCATGGAATCCCTACCAAAACTAGTGTTTTGCCTCTCCAACACCCCTTGAACACTAGCAGGGAGAGTTGCAATGCTCTTGTTGGATTATGAAGAAGAGTTTTTGCACTTCAATTACATATCAAAAGAGAGTTGAAGTGGCTAGGATTCGCAAAGCGAATGGATAAGGGCAAAAAATGTGAAAATCGATCAATTCTAAAAGATAAGGATGAAAAGACCATGTCAAACATAGGGTTGGTAAAGAGAATGGATAAGATCAAAATTGTTTAGTTCTAGAAGATAAGGATGAAAGGACCATACAAAACATGATCAACAAAGTGTCTAGATACATCTAATCACTCCTCCAAAGCCTTCTATATAAGCAATGTTCTCCATGGAACAAGGGGAGAAAAGTCAATGTAACAAAATGTTGTTGGAATGAGTTTATCGAAACGAGAAACCAAGTTCTCATTCTAACAACATTTCATTACATTAACTTTTCTCTCTTTGTTCCAAGGAGAGCATTGCTTATATAGAAGCCTTTGGAAGAGTGATCAAATGCATATAGGCACTTTGTTGACCATGTTTGATATGGTTCTTTCATCCTTATCTTTTAGAACTAGTCAATTTTGAACTTTTCTGCCCTTATGCATTTGTTTTGCCAACTCTCGCTGCTTCAACTCTTTTTTGTTGTGAAATTAGAGCATTGCAAATCACCCTGCTAGTGTTCTATGGGCGTTGAAGAGGCAAAACACTAATTTTGGTAGGGTTTCCATGGACTTTTTCTTGCATTCCAACCTCCATTTTGATGTCTTTCCCTAGTAGACCCAAGGGGGTGTCACTTTGAGCTATGATAGACCCTAATGGTGACATTTTGAGCTATAACATTTAGTGGTGTATATTTATGATTATTTATTAATACATTTATAGTTTTCTATAGTTATCTAGCTCATATGGTAAGGTTGGTGATGGGGTGTACTAGCAAGATTAAGTTCAAAAATCAATGCTTGGGATACAAAATTGAGTTCACATCCATTGTCAATAATCAAATGGGCCAAGGACTAATTAATTTCACAATTGTGACATAAGAGAGAGGAAGTAGCAAGAGTTAAACAGGTAATCATTAAGGTCAAATTGGGATCAGGGATGGAAGGGTTGGCCAACTCAAGGAGATCTGATTTCAAGGGTTAAGGTTTAACAATGGGGTTAGTGAGCAAAGTTTTAGCCTCTTCTTCAAGGTGTAACAATTTGTGGTGTTATGGGTAATTATGTGGTTCAAAATGCATAATCTAGTTGCTCCATATGGAAGAGGAGAGAGTGTGTAAGAAGGGAAAACACTAGTTTTGGTAGGGTTTCCATGGACTTCTTCCTGCATTCCAGCCTCCATTTTGATGTCTTTCCCTAGTAGACCCAAGGGGGTGTCACTTTGAGCTATGATAGACCTCGATGGTGACATTTTGAGTTGTAACATTTAATAGCGTATATTTATGATTATTTATTAATATATTTATGTTTCCTATATTTATTTAGCCGATATAATAAGGTTGATGATGGGATGTAGTAAGTTCAAAAACCAATGTTTGGGATACAAGATTGAGTTCACATCCATTGTCAATAATCAAATGGGCCAAGGACTAATTAATTTCACAATTGTGACAAAAGAGAGAGGAAGTAGTAGGAGTTAGAGAGGTAATCATTAAGGTCGGATTGGGATCAAGGGAGGAAGTGTTAGCCAAATCAAGGAGATTTGATTTCAAGGGTTAAGGTTTAACAGTGGGGGTAGTACGCAAAGTTTTAGCCTCTTAGAGAGCTTTCGAGGTGCAACATCGGTTGTGTTATGGGTGATTATGTGGTTGAAGAAGCAGAATCTAGTTGCTACATGGGGGAGAGGAGGTAGTGTGTGGGAAGGGGAAAAGGCAAAAAAATTCAACAAGACACCAAAGTGACTCTTGGCAACATTTTTATTTTCTATAGCAAAGATACACATGAAAGCCTCATTAAGAGCGGTGTTGGTAAGCAAGATGACATCATGCCATAAATAAGGCAATAAATCAAAGTTAAATATGACAATAAGTACCTCTTCTAAGTCAACGCTCTAAAGTTGAGATTGGAGCTTAGAAAAGAGCTTAATGAACTACTATACTATCTATCCAAATAACTACTACAATTGCAATCAACATGCAAAGAGATCCTCATAATCATCGACAGGATAGAAAAGACCACAAAGTAACTATGAAAGTCGATGGGACCCAACTCAAAACTGCCCCAGTGGGATCCTGAGTGAGTGCATCCAATGCCTAGAATATAAGGGGGGGTGAACAATGAGGCCATCCTGCAACTCCAAAAAGTGCTCTAGGTAGAAGGACATCTTTGAGCCAAGGCTCACCGAGGGGGATGTCCAAGTGACTTGAATGTATAATCTGTAAATATCCTCTCTAATGGCATAATTCAGTATCTGACGAGTTGGAAAGAGATTTGTTGGTCTGTCAAGGGTGAAAATGGAGGAAGGTGATCCGGGGAGATGGTCATCAACTGAAGGAGCCAAGATATCTCCACGAACCATCCACGAGCACGACTTGAAGGGGTAACCAAAGCGATGGCCTGCGAAGAACAAAGTGCAAGATAAGGGTATCTCTCTCTCCCAATAGAAACCTTTGTAAGCCCTGACTTTATGGAGGAAAAAGACCCAGTGGGAAATGACCTCAAAGTAAAATTGGTGGACCCCGAACTCTATTGAATAATGAGATGCAGAACTATGCCTTTGTAGCAGAATGATATGACAGATAAGCAGGGTCTACACCCTCTCCACTGTGGCCCAATCTGACTGTAGTAAACTAGGTCCCCTGTTAAAATTGGCAACTAGGGCCAAACTCCAAGTGGGTCATCTTACTTATGGCAGTTGATATTTTTCTTGGATCCCTCTCATCGGGAGGTGTAGGATTGATCTAAAGATCATCCAATTCCGATAAGTATTCATGGAGTTATGAATTTATTTGTGTTATAAGCCAATTCGTCAAGGTCGGCTAGCAACCAAATAAACCCCACATGTGCTCAATGTTTTAGTATAAAAAGAAATGACTTGAGAGTCATTTCAACACACACTTCTATCTTGATTTCTCTCCACTTGTCTTGGGTTTTAGTGGAAGAGAAATCTAGGAGTGGAAGCCCTAGATGTTGGAGGAAAGAAGACGAAGGGAGCTGCCCTAGAGAGGATGCCCTAGCCGCAGTCTACCCTAATCCAAGAAGATGCAGTCATGTTGTGAAGGAGATAGCCCTAAGTTGGAGGCAAGGGAACTCCATCTTAGCCGCAACAAAGGAGAGCTGAACAGTGTGGTTATAGAGAACTGTTTCATGATCTTTTGGAGGGTTGAGTTTGTCGTAAGGGAGGCCGAGATTACTCCCTAAAGGGTCAAGATAAGGAAAGGTTTTTGCAGCCTATGTGGAGGAGTTCTTAGGCGCCCAACGCTTGGTCAAGGGCAGTGTAGACTGATGTGAGTAAGTCGCAGCCCTACCAACTATTTGGAGGGAGGGCAACGTATGGTGGTTTGGGTCGGCTATAGGTGGCAGTGGAGGTCTGTGGTAGGCTGCAAGCCTAGCCACTCCAAAAGAAGGCAGCGTGAAGGTGTATTAGGGGTTGTCTATGCCTAGAATAGCAGCGATGGGGACCACCACTTCTCCAAGGGTAAGCCGCAGTCAAGAAGGGTTGTTTTAGTAACTGATCAAGGGTTATTACAGCAGGCAAATATGCCCTAACCAGCAACAGTGGGACAACAGTGTCGTTGTACATAGCAACAATGGTTCATGGTGGATACATGGACAACAAGTACATGATGCACAAGGCACAGCAATGCCAACAGTGGGACAGCAATGTTGTTGTACATAGCAGCAATGGTTCAAGGTGCTGCAAACTCATTGGACAGCACAATGATGGGACAGCAGCATATTGGGACAACAGCATGTTGGGACAGCACAATGATTAGGACAGCTATGACATTGTGCAGCAATGGCACAATAGGACAGCAACAGCAGCAAGTACATGGTGGCAAGCATGGTGTTGCTAACACATTGGTACAGCTAGGCTATGATGCTTGTTGGAGCATAACAGTGGGGCAATAGTATGGCACATGGGACAGCAATGCAACATAAAGTGCAGTAGTATGATGTGTACAGCATGAGATCCAGCATTATAATGATGGGTGCAGCATGGTGCAACGCGGTGAGGTGCATCATGATGATGAGATGCAGCACAATTATAGGTGAAAGAGTCACCTTGGAGAATCAGTTGAAGCAGCATGTCTTCAACTGATCTCATGTATCATCTTCCTAGAGATGATCTCTGCTCTTATCTAGAAAAGTCAAAGTGTTGACTTTTGTTGTAAATGTACTATCTCTCTCTCTCTGTTGAACTATTGAAGATCATAAAAGAAGAATTGATCAAGGGTTTCCCCACATTGGGGTTTGTCCCTGGCTAGCACCACATCTTGTATCCGCTTGTCTTGGCTTGTCTTCTGCGATTTATATTTATGTTCTATATGCAGTTTACTTTAATGCTGATGTGATTGCTAATCTGGAAAAGATACTAAGCTAACTGTGAAAATTGAAATAAATTTCTCTAAGCATAGAACATACCTGAACTTAACATGGTATCAGCGCTGAGGTGAAAACAAAGCCCAAGCAAGAGTGAAAGAGCAATCACTGAAGACAGTTGGGAAAGGACAAAAGGCTCAATGGATTCCTCATCCCTCTTCAAATTCACCGAGGGTGAAGTCGAAGTAGAGAATATTATCAGAATGGTGCAGCGGAAGTATCTGATGGCCTAAAGATCACGTCAATGGGAAGTCTGGATCTATGGGTGGAAAGAAAGACAGATGCCTTGTTTGCAATAAGTTCGGCCATTATGCAAAGGAGTGTCCGAATGGCAGGAACACATCACTTGATGATGATAACAATCATTCCAGGGACATCTTCAATGATCAGAAGAATGACAAGTAATACAGGTCATCAAGGAAATGGCCAACTCTTCAAAGAAAGCAAGGAACCCCAAGTATGAAGAATCAAATGTTGTTTTTGGTAAGATAAAGAAGTATTATCTTATATTGGCCCTCTCCTCTAGAATCTGTGGGAATCTGACTTATTGATTATAGTGCTTCAAGGTACTTTATCGAATAGAAGGATACTCTCTCGAATTTGGTAAGAGATGGAAACAATCGTGGGATTATACTTGGAGTCGATGCCACCTATCTCGGAAAGGGTGTAGGAAATGTTACCCCTCAATTGAATGAGAGTAACTCGATTCATTTACAGAATCTCTTTTATGTACCTGATCGCAAGAAGAACCTGGTGTCCATTTCGGCAATGGAAGTCAAAGGTTTCAGGGTGGCATTCATCGATGGAAAGGTACGTGTTTGAAAATCGAATTTTCAAAGACCCTTTTTTTCCATGGGTTCAGGGTTGGCAATTTATATCAAGTTGCATGATGGTCCACTGGGGATATCTCATCTATAACACAGGAGGTCTACTTATGGGGCCCTACCCAATGTGAGTCAGATGGTGACAGGGATGTCTGAATTCAAGAAGAACATGAAGGTACATGTCTGAGATGTACCAAAGGAAAATCTTACAAGGGGACCATTCCCCTTATATAGCCGCCACAAGTTTGGAACAACCCGAGGAGTTTGAGATTCATGATCGAGAATCTCATGTATACAGGTGGAAGAAAGCCCTCCATGGCTTGAAGCAAAACACCTCGGGCATGGTATGAGAGGATTGATAGCTGTTTGATGAAGCTAAGATTCACTAGGAGTGAAACCGATCCAAACCATTGCTCGAAGGTTGTGGATGATAGACCTCTCATATCGACACCTTCTAAGGACGACCTATTTCTGACAGGTGCAGACCCTCTCATTTGTAGGATTAAGAGGGAGTTGGATTTCAGATGTGGAACGGTAAACTACAAGCCCGTGACTACCTCGAGAATCTTAACTTTCAGAAGTTATGTGGTAGTGATGCTGGACCAGATTTGGGAAATGCCTCTGAGTTTCATAAACTCATTCGCGGTGATGTTCTTGGTGAACTTCTGTCCGGACATATGTTTTGCAGTTAGCATGATTGAGCCTCACTGGATTGGTGCCAAGAATCTTCTGAGATATCTTCGGGGCACAATCTCTCATGAATTAAGATACACTGTCGAAAATGTGAAGCTGCATGATTATTCGAATGCTGACTAGGCAGGTAGTGTGGAGGATCACAAGAGCACTTTTGAGTGTTGGTTCTCTTTGGATTCTACTTCGATATCATGGATGAGCAGGAAGCAAAAGTCGGTTGCTATAAGCACCGTCGAGACCGAATACATAGCTACGAGTATGATCTTATATGAAGCTGCCTGGTTGTGGAAGCTCTTCAATGAGCTGTTTGTACACATGATGGATACCACCGTGATCTTCTGTGTCAACCAGGGGGGATTTGATTGTTGAGGAATCTCGTATTCTATGATTGCTCCAGCAAATAGACATCAGATACTACCTTATCAGGGATATGGTACGTCGATGAGCGAGGAGGCTCCATCGCATTGAGACTAATGTACAGGTCACAGACATTTTGTCAAAGCCCCAGGGAAAGGTCAAATTTGTGACTTTCCCGAACGATTTGGATTCGTTGAGAGACCCTCTTATGAGGGCCCTGCATGTTGCATGCATTGAGCTATGGGAGCTCCAGGGGTCTTGGGGTATTTACTGGAGCAACACGCGACCATAGGGCGACTCGCCCTCCCCTAATGGTGCACTATGTACAGGGTGAATGGCTCAACCTTCCCCTATGATACCCAGAGGCGACTTAGGGACAGGATGAATGATTCTCCTGTCAAGGCATCCTACCCATGTAGTCTAGGACTCATGGGAAGTACCTCTCATCTGGCCAATGAACAGGGAAATCGGCTTAGGGGCCATAGTAGTACTTTTGATGGATGCATCGTTGTATCTATCATACTCCCTATGCTAGGATGACCTCCATTGATCTGGGATCAATGAAACTGATCTGGGATCAGTATGAGTGGTTTGAGACACTCTTTTGTGATATTGATCTGGGATCAATAAAACTGACTTCAGGCCAGTAGAGAATGGTATGAGACATTCTCGACCAATTCTTTTTCTTCATGGTTCAGCAGAGCAGACCAAACCAGTGCAAGGCACTGATGCCAGAGATAGTACAGTCGGACATATGGATCAACAGATGGAGTTCTCCCTAGTTGAGAGGGAGTGTTAAAATTGGAAACTAGGGCCAAACTCCATGTGAGTCATCTTACTTATGGCAGTTGATATTTTTCTTGGATCCCTCTCATCGAGAGGTGTAGGATTGATCTAAAGATCATCTGATTCTGATAAGTATTCATGGAGTTATGAATTTATTTGTGTTATAAGCCAATTCATCAAAGTCAACTAGCAACCAAATAAACCCCACACGTGCTCAACGTTTTAGTATAAAAGGAGATGACTTGAGAGTCAATCCACACACTTCTATCTTGATTTCTCCACACTTCTATCTTGATTTCTCTCCACTTGTCTTGGGTTTCAGTGGAAGAGAAATCTAGGAGTGGAAGCCCTAGATGTTGGAGGAAAGAAGACGAAGGGAGTTGCCCTAGAAAGGATGCCCTAGCCGCAGTCTACCCTAATCCAAGAAGACACAGTCATGTTGTGAAGGAGATAGCCCTAAGTTGGAGGCAAGGGAACTCTATCTTAGCTGCAACAAAGGAGAGTTGAACAGCGTGGTTATAGAGGCCTGTTTCATGATCTTTTGGAGGGCCGAGTTTGTCGTAAGGGAGGTCGAGATTACTCCCTAAGGGGCCGAGATAAGGAAAGGCTGTTGCAACCTGCGTGAAGGAGTTCTTAGGTTCCCTCAAGGGCAGTGTAGACTGCTGTGGGTAAGCTGCAGCCCTACGAACTGTTTGGAGGGCAACGTATGGTGGTTTGAGTGGGCTATATGTGGCAGCCGAGGTCTGTGGTAGGCCGCAGGCCTAGCCACTCCAAGACAAGGCAGCGTGAAGGTGTATTGGGGCTGTCTATGCCCAGAACAGCAGCAATGGGAGCCACCACTTCTCCAAGGGTAAGCTGCAGTAAATAAGGGTTGTTTTAGTAGTTGATCAAGGGTTATTACAGCAAGCAAATATGCCCTAACCAGCAACAGTGGGACAGCAGTGTTGTTGTACATAGCAACAATGGTTCATGGTGGATACATGGACAGCAAGTACATGATGCACAAGGCGCAGCAATGCCAACAGTGGGACAGCAGTGTTGTTGTACATAGCAGCAATGGTTCATGGTGCTGCAAACTCATTGGACAACACAATGATCGGACAGCAGCATATTGGGACAGCAGCATGTTGGGATAGCACAATGATTAGGAGAGCTATGACATTGTGCAGCAGTGGCACAATAGGACAGCAACAACAGCAAGTACATGGTGGCAAGCATGGTGTTGCTAACACATTGGTACAGCTAGGCTATGATGCTTGTTGGAGCATAACAGTGGGACAGCAATATGGCACATGGGATAGCAGTGCAGCATAAGGTGCAGCAGTATGATGTGTACAGCATGAGATCCAGCATTGTAATGATGGGTGCAACATGGTGCAGCGCAGTGAGGTGCAACATGATGACGAGATGCAAAACAAAGATAGGTGAAGGAGTCACCTTGAAGAATCAGTTGAAGCAGAATGTCTTCAACTGATCTCATGTATCATCTTCCTAGAGATGATCTCTGCTCTTATCTAGAAAATTCAAAGTGTTGACTTCTGTTGTAAATGTACTATCTCTCTCTCTCTCTACTAAACTATTGAAGATCATAAAAGAAGAATTGATCAAGGGTTTCCCCACATTGGGGTTTGTCCCTGGCTAGCGCCACATCTTGTGTCCTCTTGTCTTGGCTTGTCTTCTACGATTTATGTTTATGTTCTATCTGCAGTTTACTTTAATGCTGATGTGATTGCTAATGTGGAAAAGATACTAAGCTAACTGTGAAAATTGAAATAAATTGCTCTAAGATGGAACATACCTAAACTTAACATCCCCAAATCTTGGAACCTTAGAGGACCATGGGTTTGATAAAGGTCTCCATGAGGTGGAGCTTGGTTGAGATCTCCTGGAACTGGGTTGGAAGGACTATCGCTCGATGAGGGCTAAGGAGTTGTAACCTTTACAAAGCCAATGTGGGAGTTCCTATGGCATACTAAATCTAGATACTGTTAACCGTACCCCCAAATTCCAAATAGGTGTAAGATGTGGCAATCTCAATATCCGTCCAGTGGTAGTAGAAGTGTATAGAATAGTTATGATCTATGCATGCAAATTAAGCTCAAATTGAGTTACACAAACACCTGAGAAGAGTGCGCAATAATATGATCTTGTCCATGGCAGACTACAGACTATGCATATCAATAAATAGCACACACATATCCAGCAGTTGACCTCGCTGACTTTTGCATAGAAATACACACGTTAAAGAACCTTACAACTACAATTAAGGCCGTTTTTAGTATACAGATAATGGTTTTGTTCAGAGCTGTTTATATATAATAATAGTTCAGATATGAAATGGTTGACTGGACAAACTACATTCAAATAACTAACTATTTAGTATTTTCTATTTTCAATCTAGACTTCAAGCTCTAGTGAAGATCTCTTCTGTCAATTTATTATTCTCCCCATGTAGCAATGTAAATAAGCTGTTTGATAATCTATTATACTAATAGATTTCAACGAAAAGCAAAAGTTACTTCATTCTATTGGTTTATACTTATAATCATACCTATACGTCCCCAGGTTGCATTCAGGTTTGGGTTTAAGACAGCCACTTAAGCTCAATTGGACTTTGATTGGCCTAAACAAGTTTAGCTGGTACCCTGTGCTTAAAGTTGTTATGCTTGATTGTTTCGTGTGCATGATCACCTGGACATTCCAAGGTGGGTTTAAGAATGGGGTCATAGACAACCTATCAAGCTCAATTGCACATTGATTGGTCCATACAAATATAGTTGCCATCCTGTGCAATCTGCCAGAGATGTTTTGACTATAATGCAGGAGCATCTACAACTCCTGTTTTTTATTCTGTTCATCATAAACTTAATTTTCTGAGTTGCTGAATGGAGCATCAAATTCCATGCTAAAAACGTTACTGTGAAAATACCTACAAAGTAGCATTTGCATTAAGGGGCATTGGTACCCTAGTGAAGCTGAAGATTGCTAAGCCATCCACGAGAGTTCCATTTTTGTTGTGATCCGCACAACCCTTATGGCACAAATGTCAAAGGGGTGAGAGGTAGGTTACAAGTCCCAGGCGATTTTGGTAGAATAGCTACGCCTCAGACATGGAACCTCGGACGAAGGCAGTCCGCTTTCTATTGTGAAGCGCCTCAACATACTTATATTTATACATACATGCATATAGCTGGAAAGACAAATAAACTACTACGGACAGCTGGAATGGAAAATAAAGCGTCAAAATAGACAAAAACAGAAATAAGTAGCTGAAAAGAAAAGGAGTATGAAAACCAACCTCCAGAGCATGGCTGTCTCTGTTGTACTTCCTTAGGTCTTTAATGATCCGGTCTAGCTCCCATTTGGCAGTCTTCCTGCCTTCATTCAACCACCCTTCCAGCATTGCGACTGCATTGCCCTGACGATCCGACGAGCAGCATATAGCCTTGTACAAATCGAAAGGCCGCGGCTCAGGCACGGGTTTCTCTGTCATTTTCTCGTATAAGGTTTTTTCAGCCGCAAATGCCTGCGTTTGAATTGCTCTGAAGATCCCTATTTTCGAAACCAGAAAGTGATCAGATGAATGATTGAACCTATAAAATTTCCCATCCATGAAAAGAGTTTCACGAAACACTGATCCATGAAGCTCCCTGTAAAGTAGGATTTTCAGGCGGCCAGGGCACAAAGGCGCCATGTACTTCTGGCCGAATCGTACGGATGGACTACGATTTGAAGAATGGGTAAACCTGCATGTAAGTAAACGCCTGAGTAAAAATACATCGACGGTTTACTGAGTCTGCAAATCCCGAAATGAGATGCTTGAAATAGTGGGTAACTTAAAGCTCTTCCTTTACCATTTAGAAATTGCTGAGAAAACAAGTGACTTCATTGCTGCGAGCTTGAACATCTACGAAAATAGGAATCATCCATAAATTCCAACGTTGGATTTCTTCATTGCTACAATTTTTGTGTTTGCGTGGTAATACACAGCTTTCTTACCATTTTCAAAATGAGAAAACAAGTAACCTGATCGACGCTACCTTGAAAGTGTGTCAGCTTCCACAAATTCCAAAGTTCAATTTCTTCATTGTTTGAAATGTTATGTTTTCTTCTCACCATAATCCAATTTATATAAAGGCTTCCATAAGGAGATTTTTCATATCCAATTAGGCTTTCATATTGTGATTCTTCATTTCTTCTTCTTTCATAGCTTTTATTTGGGACAAGATTTTTATCTCATTTTTTTCTGTCTCCGCCATAAGAATTTTTTCTTTGTATTTATGTGGTTGTATATCTTTATCAGAAGATCATTAACAATTTCATATTCAAAAGAGTAAATACATTTACAATTTTTAAAATCTGAACAGTCATAAGCATTTGCATAAAAATTTAATTCTTCAACTTCTTCTTCTGAAATATATACGGAACTAGAATTAGAACTCTCAAGAGATGAGTCAAGCAATTGTTGCTGCTGAATCTAGGGATGTTCCTTGATCACCACATTGGGGCAATGATCAGTTTTATGATTTCTAGACCCACATCTCATGCAAAGATATTGAGCCTTTGTTTTTGGAGTTTTTAATTTTTGATTTTGAGGCTGAGATTTCTTGCCTCAATTTCTTTTTGATTCTTCGCCTACTGGACAGTGATTTGCAGTATGTCTATTTTTGCCACACAACCAACATGTCAATTTATTCCATTTTTCTTGCTTGGCACTATGCAGGTGAATGTCAGATGGTTTATAATAATGTGTCCTAGGGACATATTTGTAATATCCCTTTCTTTTATGCTGTCTAAAAGATCGGCGTTTCTTCTGAAAGTCTTTTCTGGTTGATAAATTCTTTTCTTTCTTGGCTAGTTTCTTGATTTTTCTCCTTTTGACTAATGGATCATCAAGAGATAACCCACACTTGTTGCACAATGATTTGCTGTCGAGGAACCTGGACAACTTTTCTAGAGACTTATTAACTTTCGAGCTTGTGCAAAGGCCAACCAGAGCTTTAGTAATAATTGAATATATTTGTTGCCATGTGTAAGACTCAAAAGGCATTTGAAAAAATTCTTGTAGTCTAAGATAGTCAACAAGATAGACTTGTTTCCATAACAAATTCTTTGAGTCTTTAACTTCATAGATTCTCTACATCCAATCCCAATGGAAGTCTTCATATTGGGATATTTTATTGCACTTGAGATTCATTAAAATGATCTCATGCTTATCGGCTATTTTTGCCTCAGAGCCACACCAGTGCTCAACAATCATGGAGGTCAAGGCTCCAATCATGTTGTTCTGTACTGTCCCATCCGAATTATGAATTATATTTCCTTGCTCATCTTTGAGCAATTGTTCTTCCATCTGTTTAATTAAAGCAGGAGAGGATTCTGTTTCCCACCATTTTGATAGTGTGCATGTGAAACACTGGATAATTGTTTTGCAGGTTTCTACCTCAGTTTTTCCTCTTAGACACATAAGTTTATACTCTGTAAACATCATGTCTACCATTTGTCTTATCTGGCCTACATTGAGGTTATCTATAGTCCATTCCCTATGAGAATCAGGGAAGAAAGTGTGGGTTTCAGGCAGTTTGCCTTTTCCTCTGATATCAGGTGTTGAATACCTGTTGTACTGACTTTCGAGAGGCTCATATATAGGCATAACTTCCGGCTTTTTTTCCTCTTCCTTAAATAGACTTGCTATAGAAATATGCTCACTTGAAGTCTCAACTTTTTATGGTTCTTGGGATGCAACTTCTTTGGAGAATAGAAAAGGAAATCTATCGACTGTCTTGACAGGATCCTAAATACGGACACTTGCTTTATGTAGAAAAGAAGAAGGAACTGGTTTTTCTATTTTGGATATAGATAATTGATTCATCTTCTATTCCAGTTCATTTATTTGTCCATATGTAGAACCAATATGTTCTACCATTTTGTCTTCAACATTCTCTAGCTTTATTAGAGATTCTCTAACACATCCTCTAATTACTTAAGTAGATTGTTGAACATTATTCAAGGAATTATTTACAGAATTTAAAGAAACTTGGACAATATCAAATTGTTCTTTGACCTCTTTTGATTTGGCTATGTTCATTTCAAGACCCTTCATAGTTGTGTTTGTCCAATTCAGTTGTTCAGAAGTTTTATGTATTCTGCCATCAGTGCCAGATGCACTGTCATCCTTTAATACTAATGGTATTGCTTTGGCAGAATTTTGTCCTTCTCCAAGCACTATGCCTTTGTATGGGGGAAAGGTTGTAGGTGTTTCAACTTTAAGGCCATCTAATGCTATCCAAGAATGTTGAGATGAAGTTTATGCATCAGTCATTAAAACCATTTGTTGTTGTCTCTTTTCTAACCAGACATAGAACAAGATCCATGTGTTAGTACATTCCATGTGGGTTTTTCATTCTTGAGACGATTTTATTTTCTCTGGAACCGAATGGCTAGAACCAAATTCTCCTGCTTTTGGATTTGTAAAAAGATCCCAATTCGACATGGCTTTCATCCATTTGGCAGAGACTCTATTTTTTAGACATCCATCCATTAAAGTGAAGAATTTGTGCATCTCCATGATTGCTAGCTTTTTGTAGTCATCCGGAATAGAACCAAAGCGGCAATCTGGTATAAGGCCATTAGCTTGCTCAAGATAACCAAGACCATATCTTGGTTTAGCTGGTCTCATTATTGAAAACATTTGGGTTAACCTCGGATCTTCATTTTCCAAAATAGGAATCTCATGCATCATCAAAACATGCTCTGAGTCATGAGGAAATGGAATTTTTGAGCACTTAGGATTTGGACATGGATTGACAGAAATTGTAGGTGGGGCATCACCAGTCCTAGGATGATGATTCTCATGGATTACCAAATCTGCAAGCTGGCTTAAAATAACTAGATACTGACACTCTGGGCATTTAACTTCTAGGGAAGAAAAGTTTACCATCTGGACTAATTCAAACAATGAAATATGTTTGCAAATATTTACAAGAGAACTTGTGCAATTAGTGTCAACAAGTTCAGGATTTCTATATAATGGGGAACTCCTGCACATTTGATCTATCATCTTTCTGTCTATAGTAGATTTGCGGGGGAAAGATAAGACGGCAGAGGAGGACTCTTCTCTGATATCTGTAGAAGTAATTTTCTTGACTGGCGGAGGCCTGGGATTTGAAACCACCCAACGTTCAGGGAATGTCAAATCTTCCCACCTGATTGTTTGGTGTTCTATTTTTTAATTTCTAGAGTTTGTTAACACCACAACACTAGCTTTAGAATCTTTACTGGGGGCATGCATGACAACAGGATACAGGGTATTTATGTGCCTGAAGCAACCAGTGGTTTGGATTGCTATATTATATCTTCTCTTATTCATATCAAATCCAGTTGTCTGGATTTGGAGCTGGAGAATGCTCTCAATGGTTTCATCAAAGACATAAACTGAAAAATTTGGATAGCAATCAAAATAAATTAGACCATTTGAAAGAGGTGCAAATATCCCTCCTATTAATGAATCTATATATTTGTTGTGTGTAAGATCTCGGACAATGGCTAACACAAAAGTATTCAAACTCTGATGAGTTAATGCATGTATTCCAATTTTGATACAACTCAAATGAAGGTACTAAGTTTTTAGATGCTTAGCATATGCCTGTAATTGTTTGGGGTTAAGTAAAGGAATAGATTGTACACAATCAGAATTTTCCTGGATCTAACAGATAGACTCCTTTATACTTATCCTAGTAGCGGTAATTAAATGGAAGGCAGATAGATCTGCATAGACTTTTGAAGCATTAATTGAAGGTAGCTGCCATCTAGCAGAGGGTTGGCTTTCTTCGTATTCAAGTTCAGCAAAATTTAAAACCTTACTAGATGCAACGGTGAATATATCTCGAAGGGGATTTTCTTGAGCGGATGACTCTTGCTCTTCTATATCACGATATGAAACAGACTTTCTAATTGGATCAGTTTTATATAGAGTGATGAAAGAAATTGAGTACTAACCCGACGAACCAGACGTTACTGGCTCTGATACCAATTTGAAGCAGGGGTTTTCAACGAAGCTTGCAATTTGAGCTACAGTGCAACTACAGTAGTGCGTTAGTGCGCTTTGCTAAGTATCCTCCCTCTTGGCCTTATTGAACCTCTCCTTTCTTGTTGTTATGAACTCAAAACTACCAGTAACCTTTCACGCACTCTGTGACCTTCACAACGACACCCCTGGCCTTCTACGGTCTTTGGCGTCCCTTCGGCTAGTTGATGTAGTGACAAACTTTTATGCAAGAATTACTATCTCAGCAACACGAATTAAAGCACACAGTACTCAGAAGCGGAAAATGAAATAACACTCTTTTATTAAAAAAAATTCAGATATGGATTACACTGGAGTTATAGTCTGTTCATACCAGAGATGGATTGTGTTTGCATTTACCAGACTGTTGCTACTCAATATTGAGATAGCTTACTAAAGGCTACCTGGCGATTACACAGACTCTGTCCTTGAACATACACTCAAAACACACATATACACTGACACAATAATGATCTGGCCACTTTAGGTTCTCACGAGTGCTCTCACATTAATGCGCAGGCTTCTCAGATCACCTAAAGACTTGAGTTCTTCTCGTGATGCAAGCAGATCAGACTTAATGTCCACAGTTGTAGAGTAGGAGAAGCTCTCGACTCTCAACTTCAAAAGACACAATAACTCCAACTCTCGATGCCCCGAATGAGCCTGACTCCCTTTGTTTTATAGGAAGAAGAGGGGACAAACATCCGAACATTGGACCAACAAGTTGAGTACGAAATATTCTATCAATCATGGAGATGTGGTTCAATATCCACCAAAAAAGTGCTCCAAGTCGTGTGACTAAAGAATCTTTTTCCTATTACAAGATTATAATCAATCCTACGAAAGGCATCTTATCTACAATGTGGATGCCTTTTAACCAGTTAAGGCCCACGAGGAATCTGGCCATGAATAGTCCTCATGACTAGACAAAATAATTACACAGTGGAGCTTTCTGGATAAACCCACAGAAACCTATTTCTAGAATAAATGAGGTCGTCCATGCCTTTGTATAGATCCGCCAAACTATCATAGGCTTATTTAGCACATATTGATGCTTTATTTTAGTCATGACTAGCCATTCATCATGCCTAGCCATAAATTGTTGTAGTATATGGTGGTCTGGATAATTCAGCAGGTCACTCACTATGGTACAAGGAATATGAAAACACTCAATGGCATTTTTGTGGAAGCATTTGTCACATGACATCTGAAAATAACTTTCATAAAAGATTGGATCTATAGCAGTGTAATTTACTCCAAAATCTTTCCACCAGTCATTTAACCATCCTGAAAATTGATTTCTTTGCATGGTCCTAATTGATCCAAATTTTAATTTTGTAAAATGAGTCTCTTTCTTTCCATCAACATTTAGGAGATCCCACCACAATTTTTTGTAACCTGCAAAATTAAAGACAGTGTCAGGAAAAATACGGTTAGGATTATTTTGTGGCCATAATATAGGAGAATTTTTGGTGATTGTCCAATCTGTGTTTCTAGTTCTGTTGATGACAAAATATCTATAATAAATATTTCTTTGTCTTCCACCTTCAGACCAGATCATTGCGATGTCATGGAAATTATTTTGTAATGCCTCTTCTGCTTGGTGAGCTGTAGCCATACTGCTGGTATACACCATATCATGGATCCAACGATTTCCCTTGGGAAATACTCTTCTTTCAGGCACTAGGAGTAAAATATCTGTATGTGGTTGTAGATCTGCATCTAAGACTTTTGTTTGTCTTAGCTGCCAGGTTGGCTTCCAGTTCTTCTTGTAGTCTTCCAAGCTTTGGTCTTCTTTGATAGTTCTAAGAACTTCTTGTTGTTTATCTGGGTCCCATTCAGTGACAATAACAAAAACATGTTCTTGTTCTTATGGCTGGGTTTGTATGTATTCTCGACTGAGAAAATCAAGTAGACAGTTGTCTACTCCTTTGATGTGTAGCATAGGAGGAAAACCCAATGCTCCCATTAATCACTATTAAAAGACAAAATTCTTGTAACACAAAAAAATTTACTATCTTCAAGACAATGTTAGAGAAATTGATTCAGAAGGAGAAAAATGGTTTCAAAAGCTTCTACAATCACGAGTTAACACATATAAGTCAAAGTGCACTTGAGAAGTGCAAAAGAGCAAAAAATAGGAAATTGAAATCAAATTATTTTCCTAGAAACATTTGGTTTGATGAGGAATGCAAAATGGAAAGAAGAACCTAGAAAAAGGCAAGCAAGGAGAAGATGAATGTAAATTATATAAGCAGATACTAAAAATGAAAAAAGATGAGTTCATGCAAACAAGGTGAGAAGAGTTAATATATCTAGGCAAGAATAACCCAAAGCTTTTTTGGCAGAAACTTCAACCAAGGAAGAAGCAAATCGAAAATAATATTATCGTCAATCAATGGTTTGAATGTGCAAGACAACTCTATGAGAAATAATCACAGGCGAAGCCTTCCCCCAAGATCAACACAACTACAAAGCTCTCCATGTTACAAGAGGTGGAGATTGAAATTAAGAAGCTAAAAACAGGAAAGGCAAAGGACTTGGTTGAACTTCAAGTAGAGTATCTAAAATGGGAATGAACACTCTTGCACCACACATAATGTGTGGAACTTTTGAATAATATAACACTTATTCACAGAGATTATCCTGATTATACACTATTTGCGGAATGCATGCATAATACATAACCTCCTCTACCATTGATCATCAATTTTGCGGAATTAAAAACAATCGCATGCGCACATTGAAACATACCATTGATCATCAATTTTGCGGAATTGAAAACAATCGCATGCGCACATTGAAACATCAATTACACATATCAACACAGTATGTACCGGGGAAAGCATACAGATGAAAACCCCCAACTATCTGTATATTATGATGATAGAGAACATGTAACAATACATAGTACAATACTCCTCACAAGTACTCAATACTATCTCCACCTGTTACACACAAACTAGCTCAAATCTGAATCAATTATAGGTTCAAATCTCCTCCGCTGCTTCCATGCCTCCACTGCGCAATCCTGCATGAGAATATTGATCTTCCAAACTCGTATTCACTTGGTTTGTACTGCGCAATCCTCATTGGCAATCTCCATCATTGATTGTGCAAATCTCATGCACAACTATAGTCACAACTGACAACTGTCTTGCCCTTTCACCCACCTCTAACACTTGTCTCCACTGACCTGTCCATGCACTGAGTTAACTGATGTATTATTTAGTTGATTTATGAGTTAATAATTAGTGAATTAATTAATAATTAATTCACACCACTCATCACTAGTGTATTTAGCAGTTAGATTAAATACAACTAGTTCAACTAAGTCAAATTGAACACAACTCCATCAACTCCACCAAAACTCAATCACTTGAGTTCTAACTGAAGTCCATCATGCAATAGCTCAACTAACCCATAGGAAAAGCGTATTTCCTTCTGGCAGTGCATGTGCCACATCCGTAGCTCGAACTGAAGTGAAGTGCTGCAAGAGGATAAGATAATGTTTATAGTCTAAATATTATTAAGAGCTAATAATATTCGATTGTTCTATTTTTAGACTGGAGTTTAAAAATAGACTTCGCCCATATGTCTAAAAATAGAGGTCCATCTATTTTTTACCAACATGACCAATTATCCATAAATAGCATTCTGCAACTCATAGACCATGATCCATATGTCTAAAAATAGACTTTGTGCCAAAAATAGCCTGCGGGCCCACTTAGTGAAGGCGACTTCTTTTCACTAAGCTCCATCATCTTGTTGCATTTTCAACATCATGGAAATATTCAACAACATCATTCAACAAGGATTCTCAAGAGACTAGACAACTAGCCTAGCAATACTCTTTTTTAAAAGTGGAGACATTAATAACCCTTCCAATTATAGGACCACTATGATCAATCCTTTGTTTGAAAATCTTTTCGGCAGCTTGGTAGAAAATAGAATCAATAAGTGAGCAGAAGTAAAAAAAATATAAAAAAATAAAATAAAATAAGCGGGTAAAGTTTTGGGAGGACAAACAAAAAATATTATTGTTAAAAATGAATCCATACAAGTGATGATAGTTTTACATA
>APFE030453139.1:252039-266458 GCA_000404065.3 Pinus taeda | reverse complement strand
ACCTAATCCTAATGGGTTAGTGTGGAAGCCGAATGGACAAAGCAGTCCAAGGGACCTTGGGATGTGAATCCCAACGGTCACCAAATGTACTATAAATGTATATCAAATTGTTAATAAAATTGTATTGCATGCTTTATCTTTTACATCTTTCTCGCTCCCCATGTGTGTTTAACAAATTTGTTTAATTAATTAATTTGATTTATAAAGATTAATTAATTTATTCTTTATTAATTTATTAATTTGATTAATTAATTAATTAATCCTTATAGATTTGGTGAGTTATTTTGCTATAAAATTATCTATAATTCCTAGAGTTAATTTTTAATTGTTTAGATTTGAGTAGTTACGACTATATGCATTTTATTAGTTATATTTTAATATTATCAAGTGATTATATGTGAAGTAATCAATTACTAATTTATGTTTATATTTGTTAATTGTTTTATTGTGTAAGGAGGATGTTATATAATTGATGTTTTTGTTATTTATTATACTAATTTTTTAAGAGAGGAGGGAATAGGTTATTTTAAGGGATATGACTTAATTATTTATTTTTTAAGATTTCAAGTAAAAGTTTCTAGGTGTTGCTTAGTTTTAATCCATCGTCCCGATTCAAGTTGTTCTTCTTTTTTTCTATTTCAATGGCTTTTTTTATTTTTCTTTTAAGATAGTGGTCTTCTTTTCTAACCAATTTGACTTCTTTCATGCAGATGTAATGAGAAGAAGAGTGAACATGTTCTGCTAAGGCCGATTTTGAGGTCCTTTCTCTTCTTAAGTTGACAGTGTGTTCTTTAATTCTAATACTAAGAGACCTACTTGTTTCACCTATGTATTCCTTACCGCATGAGCAAGGAATCACATAAACACCTTTTTGAAGGTTAGGGTTTATGGGATCCTTGACTGAGTTTAATAATTGTCTGATGGTGTTATCAGGGTCGAAGACTACATCAATGTTATGTTTATTAAGAATTTTAGTAATTTTATCAGTGGTGCCTTTTATGTATGGAAGGGAGACCTTAGGAGTTGATAAATTTTGATCTTTGATATCATTGTTATTCTTGTTTAGGGATAGGTGCATGGCTTTCTTGATTGTATTTCTATTATAGCCATTTAGTTCAAACACTTTGTGAAGATGGTTGAGTTCATCATTTAAATGGTTAGGATCAGATATTCTGGCCGCCCTAGTGGTTAAGGTCCTAATGATGCCAATCTTCTGTTTAGGGTGGTGATGGGAATTTGCATGTAGTTATCGTTCTGTATGGGTTTTCTTTTTATAGACTTGGAAACCAAGAGATCCATCTCTTTTACTTAGAAGGATATCAAGAAAGAGAAGAAGTATTATGTTGCTTTGTTGACTTCAAAAAGGCGTTTGACACAGTCCCTAGAGATAAGTTGTGGCGTAGAATGAAAGAACTTGAAATTCCTTTGCATTATATAGTCGTTGTCCATAGACTTTATGAAGAGGTGAAAGTCAAAATTAGAACCTCAACGAGGATTTCAGAAAGCTTTAGAAGTGACATTGGAGTCAAGCAAGGTTGTCCTCGATCCCCTACTCTTTTTTGTTTATATATTGATAAATTGGAAGAGTGCCTAAATCTGCGAGGTGGAGATGGTGTTCGGTTGGGGGAGTTTGTGATAAACTTTATTTTATATGCTGATGATCTTGTATTGATTTCTAAATCGGTTCATGGATTGTAGACGCACCTATATGCCCTTAAGAATTTTTGAATAGTGGTGGGGATGCAAGTCAATACTAGCAATACCAAAACAATGATTTTCTCTAATAAAAGGAAGCAGAGCCAACATATGTTCTTCTTTGAAGGCAACATTCTTGAAGAAGTCAATGAGTACAAGTACCTCGAGATTGATTTCAACAACAAACTTTAATTGGGAGGATTGTAGAAAGAAGAGAAGTTTATGAGGGTGGAAAACATTATATGCTCTTCAAAACAGATGTAGAGAGAGAGGGTTATGGGATTGGAAAACGATTAAAGTTCTTTTTGGACTCCTAGTTTGTCCAGTGATGCTATATGGGTGTGAATTGTGGGTTAGCAGCACCCCCATCTCAAAATGGAAACAAATTGAGAAAATCTAAAAATGCTTTATCATGAGCAAGTTAAAAATAAAAAGTTCGGTACCTTATGAGATAATGTTGAGTGAAATAGGAGCAACTCCCATTGAAGCAATTGCTATGGTGCAGCTCATAGGATATCTAAAAAGAACTGAGCAAATGGGAGTAGGTAGATGGCCTAATGTTATCTTCAATGAAGGCATGAGTGAAAGAAAGAAAACATGGATGAGACAAAACTACACATGGATGCAAAAATGGAATATCTACCTCAATGTTTGTCCCACAAATAGCAAGGAGCTAAAGAATTTTGTTATGGAGAAGTTTCGTAAACGAGTATGGGGAAAGAGTTGGGCAGAAAGAAGAAGTACTACATTGAGGAATTCAACCTTGCATGCGACTACAACAAAAATAGTTCATTGGAGCTAGCATTCTGTGTGGGGGAAAGGTTCTTATTGCTTAATTAAGAACCAACTCGCATCAACTTCGGTGTGAAACAGGATGGTGGAAAAAGCCTAAAGAAGTTTGGGAAGAACGAGTGTGTACATTTTGCACGTTTGGGGCATTGGAATTGGAGAAACATTTCATTTTGGAATGTGATGCATTCAAAGACATCAGAGAAAGTTATGAGAACATGTTAGCATTGGTTTATTGGCATTGTCTTTTCAGCAAGGGGACTGTTGGAAGGTTGGTCCAGCTCATCAGCAATTTGAATAGAAAATGATTGAATTGCAAAAGATGAAAAAGTAGGGAACTGATGGTCCCATAAACTATTTTTAGTCACGTGGACGTTAAAATATCATTTTGTTTCTGGTTAATACATTTTGGGGAGTAGAGCGGGGCATGAAGATGATGCTTCTCGTTTCCAAAGTCCTCGTATGTCTGAAAAACAGAACCACCATGTAATTAATAGAGGCTCCAAAGTAGGTATGGAATTTCAAAGTAGAACGACCCCTCAAATTTTCACACCTCCCCTACCAAAAAAAATTCAAAAGAAGGATTTTGACGTTTTTTTTTTAATTTTAAATCAGCATGTGATTAATCGAGGCTAGAAAGTAGGGTTTGGAATTTCAAAATAGACCCACCCCTCAAATTTTCACACCTCCCCTACAATTTTTTTTTCAAAAGAAGTATTTTGATGGTTTTAAAATTTTTTAAATTACCATGTGATAAACCGAGGCTGGAACGTAGGGTTGGAATTTCAAAATAAACGCACACATCAAATTTGAGGGTTTTCACTTCGAGAAACACTCTAGAACTAAGTATAGGGTAGATGTGTAGGTGTTAGATGGTTTTAAAAATTTTTAAATTACCATGTGATTAATTGACGCTAGAAAGTAGGGTTGGAATTTCAAAATAAACCCGCCCATCAAATTTAAGGGTTTTCACCTTGAGAGATGCTCTACAACTCAGTGTAGGGTAGATGTGTAGGTGTTAGATGTAATGTTAAAAAGATCGTATGTCAACATTTTTAATGTCGACTATATTATAACTACTAGTACTAATAATAATAATAACTTAAAAAAAAAAAAATAACACAAACTTCTATGTTCTCTTTAGTGCTTCTTTGTGCAATAAACGACTTTGAGTGAGTATAAATAATAAATTTAATTTGTTTATTTAATTTTGTTTTTATTAATAAAATTATGAACTATTTTTTAGATAAAAGAAATTCATAATACCATGGGTCAATGCCATGGTTTATCAATACCATTGGTCATCTAAGCTTTTGATTGTTATGTTTTTATTACGTTGTGGTTCATGGACACTGAGTGGCTGTTACATCCACGGGAAAATTTAGGCAGATCAACCCTGAAGGGAATCTTTTAAAGCTTGTCGGCCAGACTAGCAAGGCCTAACCCCAAGGGTGTCGAGGAGAATTGACCCTGTGACCTCCTGATCGGCGAGGCACTTAATAACGGGGACTCGACCAGTTGAGCTAACCCTTGGGGGTTGCTTTTGATTGCTATGTTATGGATCTAAGCGTTTAATTATTTTGTTACAATACCTTGGCTTATCAATACCACATGCCCAAAAAACATAACTTATTTCACAATCAAAATATTTTATAAATATTTTTTTCATTTTATTTTATGAACATTTTTCAATTAATCTAAAGCAAAAGGTTATAATCATTTTTAATATATATGTAACCTCCTCTTCATCCTTACAACTACTAAAAATATTCTCATAGAGATTAAATTGAGGTTTTAATCAAATTAAAAATTAGAATACTTTTATATATACATATGTGAAATCTATATGATATAAATAATATTATAAAGAACCGGGATAGAGATTAAATTGAGTTTTTAATAAAATTAAAAATTAGAATAAGCTTTCATATATATATTGCTGATAATCTATATGGATATAATATTATAAAGAACTGGGATAGATGCATCTTAACGAAGGATCCAAGCAAAGAGATAAGGCAAAGTGACTAACAATGATAAAGGAAAGATATTGCATAATTCCTATAAGTTTTTTATTATTGTATTTTCTTTGGTATGATTGATAAAAAATATAGGTTTAAAATTTTGACAACCAATCATATATATTTTTTTTAATTTAGATTCTTTGGGATTTAAGAGAGAGAGAGAGAGGTGGGAGAGAGAGGGAGAGAGAGAAGAGGGGGAGAGAGAAGGAGAGAGAGATGGAGAGAGAGATAAGTTTGGAGGGGGGAAGAGAGGGAGGGAAGAACAAATATGTTGAGAGATAGGGGTGGAGAGAGAGAGGGAATGACAAGAGAGAGAGGAAGACAAAATGAATGAGAGAGGAGATGAGGGAAGAGAGAGAAAAGGAGAGGATAAAGACAGGGAAAGAAGGGGAAGAGACAGAGATAGATATGTAGGGGGAGAGAGAGAGAAGGAGAGAGGGAGGGAGATAGTGACCGAGTTGGAGGGTGGACAGAGAGAGTGTGATGGGGGAGAGACAAAGGGAGGTGGGAGAGAAATGGAGAGAGAGGAAGGAAGAGAGAGAGGACTTGAGAGAGAGAAGGAGAGAGAGATAGGGAGAGAGATGTGGAGTTGGAGGGGGTGAGAGAGGGAGGGAAGAATAAAGACATAGAGATAGAAAGGTGGAGAGGGAAAGGGAGCGACAAGGGAGAGATAGTGAGGGAGAGAGGAGAGCAAGAGGGAAGAGAGAGAGGGGAAGAGAAAGAGAGAAGGGAAAGAGAGAGAGGGAGAGGAAGAGGGAGGGAGAGAGATAGATAGATATGGAGAGAGAGTGTGGATGTTTTGCGGGTGAGAAGGAGAGACAAGGGGAGTTAGAGATATAGATGGAGGGGGGAGAGAGGAAAGAAGAGAGAGAGAGAGAGAGAGAGAGAGAGAGAGAGAGTACGTTTGGGGGGTGAGATAGAGAGACAAAGAACGAGAGACAATGGGAGATACAAATATAGATGGGGGGGCAGAGAGGGAAGAAGAGAGAGATAAAGAGAGGGAGGGAGGAAGAGAGATAGATATGGAGAGAGAAGAGAGAGAGAGAGAAGGGGAGGAGAGAGAGAGGGAGGAAGAGATAAATAGATAGATAGATATGGAAAGAGAGAGAGAATGTGTGTGTATGTTTCTGTGATGCTATAGAGAGATAAAGGAGAGATGGAGAGAGATGGAGATGTAGATGTAGGGGGCGAGAGGGAAGAAGAGAGAGAGAGAGGGGCATGTGTTTAGGGGGCGAGATAGAGAGACAAATAAGGAGAGATGGAGGGAGGTATAGATGGCAGGGGGAGAGAGGAAATAAGAGAGAGATATAGAGAAGGATGGAGAGGTGGAGAGAGAGAGATGGGAGGAGGGGAGAGAGAGAGACAAAGAGAGGGAGGGAGATAGACACAAATATGGAAGATGGAGAGAGAAGGAAGAAGAAAGAGACACACAGAGACAAATATAGACATAGAAGTTAAATCTACAAATTCATGAATATTTTGTTTTTTTCACTAAAATAGTTGTATTGTTTAGTATAGTTGTTGATTTCTAATCCTACTTGATTGCTTGCACTAGATGCATTGATTTCAGTGTAGATGTCAATTTCCAGTCCTATTTGATAGCTTGCACTAGAGGCATCATTTTCAGTGTAGATGTTGATTTCTACTCCTATTTGATTGTTTGCACTGGATGCATTGGTTTCAGTGTAGATATTGATTTCTAATCCTATTTGATTGCTTGCGCTAGATGCACTGATTTCAGTGTAGACATTGATTTCTAATCATGCTTGATTGTTTGCACTAGATGCATTGATTTCAGTGTATATGTTGATTTATGATTTGATGCAACTAGATGTATGATGTACATTATTTTCAAAGTAATTAGATTAATAGTGTGCATTGATGTTAGTGTAAGCACATAAAAATTATTGATGACGTGCATCGACTTTTGTGTTACAGTAATTCAACCATAAATAAAATACTTGAATTTTCATCCTAAATAAATTGTTCACATACGTGAAATGCGTGCTTCCTTAAACTGTAAACTATTTGTAATTGGCTTCTTTATTATTATTCCCATTTTCTATCATTCAACATTGTTAATCACTTTGCATTCAAACGAGGTAGTAGAAAACAACTACCATTGAAAATTATTTAGGGTTTAACACTCGATAAGTCACAATGATTGACATTGGAGAAAACTTCTATTAATATTGGAGAGCAAGAGAGACAAGGTATGATGTTTGCTATAATAGCTCGAGTTAAATATTTGAATGGTCTATGATTTCAACTGCCCTTTTCAAATGATCGATATGAAAAGATGGAAATACTAGTAGGTGTGACAATAAGAACAATAGAAGAAAATAGTTTCAAATTGTTCACAATGAAGATTGTTTGTAATTGACTACATTCTTAGTATTCACATTTTCTATCATTCAACATTGTTACATTGTCACTTTGCATTCAAAAAAAAAATTCATCATTTTTCAGCATTCAAGTTACTACCAATCTTTCTCATCTCAACAAACTAAGATAACTAAGCAAATCTAAAATTAAATTGACCAATTTTATATTAGACATATTTAGCACATTTAAAATTATCAGAATAATTAAATGTTCAACAAATTTTGTATGTCTGCTCACGACTGAAACCAGCCTAGATTCATCTTAACCCCAGATCTATCAAGCACCGAGAAGGATCAAATCTCTCGAGGTGCAAATCTTTCCTCAAGTTTTGCACTCAAAAAAGAGGTTTGTACCTCAAGAGATTTGATCCCTCTCGGCGCTTGATAGATCTGGGGTTAAGATGGATCTAGGTTGGTGTAGGAGTAAAATTGTAAATGTGTAGACTTACTAGTGATTACTAACAAGCATAAGCAATTAATTTATCCACTTCAAATCTTAAAATATGAATTCCTACCAAATCAAGACTATAACAATTGATTTGCCTATTGACCACTATTAATTTACGAATAACCAATGTAGATTATAATTTTGTATGCAATTTTTCGTGAACATAATTTATAATTTGGATGGCAGGGACTAAGTTGCTCTTCAACACTTGTTTCTCTTGTTTAAATTTATTTTAATATGATATGTATATGATGTTTTTTCATTGTAAAAAATGTTTGTAATTTTGTAGATGAAATTCAAGGTTCAAATCCCTATGTTAATGAAAAAACAAAATTAGGATTATTTATTAATTTATAAATGATGATTCACACTTAAGAATATATAGTAATGGTTATTTTGTAACTATTATCGTATTATTATTATAACGTTAGCATGAAAATCAATTGCTAGAACTCTGCATTTGCAAGAGAATATAGAGATATATTCTCTTGCAAATGCTGAGTTCAGCAATTGATTTTCATGCTAAGTTATTAATAAATACGAGAATAGTTACAAAATACCATTAATTGTTAGGTGTTTTGTTATATAATATATATATATATCATCAAGGTTTTAATAATTAAGAACCAACATAGATCCATCTTAACTTTAGATCTACCAAGCACCGAGAGGAATTAAATTTCTTAAGGTGCAAACCTTTTGTCAAGTTTTGCACTCAAAATGATGTTTGCATCTTGATAGATTTGATTCCTCTCTGTGCTTGGTAGATTCAAAGTTAAGATGGATCTAAAATGTTTGTTGGTTATAATTGGATATCACATGGGTTTAGTTTGAATATTTTGGAAATTTGTTTGTAATCCTTTCCACTTGGGTTTCATTCCCATAAAGTGATACGTTGGCTCGTTGTGATAAAGTTGGAAAGGTAGACACCCCTAGGATGCCTTAACTCTCGTTCAAAGATAAGTTTCTTACTAGGTGGTAGATTGCAGGTTGTAGGTACTAGCATAGAGGTTATAGTGGTAGCTAGATTTGAACTTGAGGTTTACCCAAACAAACCCAACTAGTTTTATCAATTACTCTGAATCTTAAAAAAATACACCTTTAGTGGATGGGCAATGCACTTTGAGAAATAAACACATTGAAATAACATATAATTATAGATAGGATTGAGGTGGTTTAATGAGATGGTTTGGAGGTAGGTCTTGCATACTTCATATCCATGTTTGAATCTCCAATGAGACTCTAAATTGTTATGATAAAGTTAGAACAATAGATGCCCCTTGGATAGAGGTCCACTTTGGTGTGCCTTGGGATGCCTCATTCCTTATTAAATCACAAATTATTGGTCTATGTGGCTTGTGGGATATTGGATTACTATTGAGTTATAATAGTTTCCATTTGATTTGATCTCAAACCTAATGCGAGTCATTTTAACGATTTATTGATTCCCATTTACTTAAAAAAACATAGCATCATAAACAAAACTAAAAGCCACTTGTAATGCAAAAGTTGAAAACAACGATATAACCACATAATAGTGGGCCTATGGTTAAGAACATGTGTTTCATTCTTAAAGGATATTGGTTCAAATCCAGAGGGGGGTAGAGTATGTACACCTTTGTAGACTTTTTTTCTTAAACATGGTGATTGGTAACACATTGGAGTAATATGGATAAGGCCCAAGGTCGAATCTTATGGTTGTCATTTAACACCAAGAGTATATCCAATAGCTTCCAAGTCAATATACCAATAACTTATGACTTAACAAGAGCCAAGATGTCATATGGGTGGGGTTGCCTATTGATCGAGTCTTGATATAACAGGCCAAACATATCCCTTAGAATTGAACCCAAGTGGAACAAACCATGCTCCCAAACACTCTAGCTACCAACTTGAGTCATACAACTTTGTAAACTTTAATAGTCAAAATGTCGTAAAGAGAAGGTCCCTTACCCCATAAATAAAATATTCTATACACCAATTTAATATCTATCTTGATTGTGATTTTAAAATTAAAGTATTATTATTATATAAGAAACAAATTTGAAACCACCCTAAACAATATCATATCAATAAATTGCTCCCACATTATCTCATTAAATCTTAGATGCATAAAAACGAAGCTTCTGATAACACTTAAGATGATAATAAAAATGAAATTGATTATATTATCCTTACATTTGTTAGGAGATTCTAACACATAGGAAATAGTTAAGGATAACTTGGTCTAGTGTATAGTTAGGTAAAGTGTGTTTCTTTACTATGTACTTTTGTAACTTACAATCTGACGGTCACGATATGTTCTAGACATGAAGTGATCCGACGGTTTATTCTCTCCTCGGTATTACTGACACTTGATCCGTGGCTTAACACCCGATTGGTCCATGATCTCTATTTAAAGAGCATGGAGGGTCATTTGTAGGGTGATCGTTCATGAGAGGAGCTTATGTAAATTTTCTTTCTTTTATTAATAAATTGCCTGAAGTGGCTGTGTTGGCTCAGGCCGTGGACTGTTTCCCTATTTGAGGGTTTTAACCACGTCAAGGATACTAGTGTATTGATCTGTGATCTATTTGTGAGCGATGTCCTTTGGTGTTCTATTTGAGGAACTTACCCTGTAAATTCCTACATGGTATCAGAGCCAAAATGGATAGCTTTGTTTCAGATACTGGCTTTTCTAGGTGTCATTCTGACAATACTGTCTACACCATGAAAGTGGGTAAGTCTCTTATCATTATTGTTCTTTATGTTGGTGATCTTATCCTTACTGGTAGTGATCCCAACCTTATAAACCATGTGAAGTACAACCTTAAAAAACAGTTTGAAATGACAGACTTAGGACACTTGCATTATTTTCTTGGTCTTCAAGTCTTGCAATCCAAGGAAGGTATTCGCCTTTCCCAGTCCAAGAATGCCTGTGATCTTGTACGCCACTTTCACATGGAAGACTGTAAGCCAACCCCTTCTCCCTTTTAGTCTGAAGACAAAATTTCAGTCACTTGTACTTCCCCTGAAGTTGATGCTACCTTATACCGTCAACTTGTAGGAAAAATTGTGTATTTGACCCATACCCATCTTGACCTTTCCTTTTTTGTTGGCCTTATTGCTCGGTTTATGCAAAACCCACATGAAAGTCATTGGAAAGCAGATAAAATAATACTTCGTTATGTTTGAGATACAGTTCAGTTTGGGATTCATTACAGTGCAGAAGCATCTCCTCTATTGGTTGGTTTCACTGATTCCGATTGGGCTGGTGACCCGGATGATCGGAAGTCTACTGCAGGTTATGTCTTCACTCTTGGTTCTAGACCTATTACATGGGCTTGCAAGAAACAAAGTGTCATTTCTCTTTCTTCAGCAGAAGCAGAGTATCGTGGCACTGTAGAAGCTAGTAAGGAAGCCCTATGGCTTCATCAGATCCTGTCAGAGTTTGGCTTTCAGCAGCAACATCCAACTACACTTTGGTGTGATAATCAAAGTGTCATTCAACTATGTAAAGATCCAGTCCAGCATCAGCGCAACAAACACATTGAACTACACATGCACTTCATCAGAAAGCTCATCCATGACCATGTTCTTGAAGTGCAATATTGTTCAATCAATGATCAAGTTGCAGACATCTTTACAAAGGCTCTCACAGAGGCAAAGTTTACTAAACTTCGATTTATGGTTGGAGTTCAGGAAGTTGTCACTAAGGGGGGATAGGCTCTAATGCCTCCTTCCTTCTCCTATTGTGTCATATTTGTACATCCTTCAATCCTATCCCAAGTTCTTAAGGGGGGGTGTTAAGATATTCTGACACATAGGAAATAGTTAAGTATAACTTGGTCTAGTGTAGAGTTAGGTAAAGTGTGTTTCTTTACTCTGTACTTTTGTAACTTACAATTCGACGGCCACGATATGTTCTAGACATGAAGTGATCTGACGGTTCATTCTCTCCTCGGTATTACCGACACTTGATCTATGGCTTAACACCCAATTGGTCCATGATCTCTATTTAAAGAGCATGGAGGGTCATTTGTAGGGTGATCGTTCATGAGAGAAGATTATGTCAAATTTATTTTTTTTATTAATAAATTGCCTGAAGTGGCCGCGTTGGCCCAGGTCGTGGACTGTTTCCCTCTTTGAGGGTTTTAACCACATCAAGAATACTGGTGTATTGGTTTGTGATTTGTTTGTGAGCAGTGTCCTTTGGTGTTCTATCTGAGGAGCTTACTCTGTAAATTCCTACAACATTATCCTCTTAAATATAAATAAAAACAAACTCCAAAGAACATTTAAGGTGATGGTGGGGTGTGTGACTATGTTTTCCTTATAAATGTCCTATTGTCTCAATCTCGATTTGTTATATATCATATATTCCATGTTTATAGAGTAGATGGAGGTCAACAAGAAGTTCGACAAGACTTGTTGCTTATAGGGTCACCTCTATTTTTTTGAAATATTTGGCACTATTGTGCTTGGTGTTAACACTTCGTAATTCCTCCAAGTTGAGGAGAGGAATCCAAAGGTAACCACAAACCACTTTAAAACTGGAATCTAGCCCTTTCAACTTCAAATATGGGTCTCTCTATATGGATCTTCAGTCACTTGGATGACTGGTTGTCTTAGGTTTTAGGTGAGGTATTGATATCAGATAGGAAAAAGTTTAACAATTTGATGGCAGGGAAGAGGGAAAATCCATTAGGCATGGAGTCATATTAAGCTAATGATTTTCAGTGAGAGGATGAAAAAATGAGGAATCTTTAGACAGGGGCAAGGTAGGCAATCCTTCTGGCATTTTTTTATTATTATCAAATTTCGTTGTAGAGGGGTGAACAGAGGAATAATGGAATTGACAACATCTAAAGCATCTAGCTGAGGATGAATTCTAGATATCTCAATGGAAGAAATGTTGAGAAATGGCAATAAGAAAATCCAGTTTAATTTGTCCTTGAGTTAAACTGTGAACTAAAATAGAATTATTTTCTCATAGCAATTTGAAAATAATTAATTAAGTTAATTAATTTAGGAAATTCAAATTGGAAGTCTTTTATAAGACATGTATATGTTCTCCCTAACTTATAGAGTTAAGGATGAGTTATGAATGAGTTGTAATTAGTTAAGTCAGTTTATTGAGTTAAGTCTAGTTAAATTAGCTCCAATCAGTTTCAGGAACAAATAGCGAGTAAACAGTCAATTGGGACACTAGTGACCTAATTAGTGCTACTCTAGTTAACTGAAGATTCCACCATTAGAAACTCATGCATGTTGATTATGAGAAAGACCCAGTTGAGACTAGAGTGCAGGGACAATGTACTAATTGTTTTAGATTTTCCTGAGTTGCACTAACAGTGCATGCAATCAAGAATTGATCCTTGAGGGATTGCACAATTTTTAGAGGCTTTATTTCCCTTTAAATACAAGCTATTCTTCATAGGAATTATGGAATGTAAAAATTCCAGATAAAGAGAAATATATATATATATAATACTTTTATTAATAAATGAATACAGATAGGTGAGATTACAATTGCGGTTGCCTGGCTTATATACCGCCATAGGCACCTTTTGGGAAAGGGCATGATCTTATGATCGTGCCCTTTCATCTAACTAAACCTAAAATTAAATAATAATCTAAAATTAACTAATTTTTACATAACATTGCCTTCCTCTCGAAAGAATGCTTTGTCCTCAAAGCATACGCAACGATGGATGTTGTTGACAAAATGCTTCATTCTCCCACGAAGCGTCTTCTTCGGTGAGTCTTTCCACTTGATTATATATTCCAAAATGATCAAGGTCGCACATTCTAAAAGGTCTTGGATTAATCTCTCAAGTTTCGTTTTTTGGTGATGTGGATATCGGTATGGCTTTTTCATTGGTCGGTCTTGAAATACTTTTCCATGCTTCTGAATTAGATCTTGCATCTCCGATGACTCTTCTTTGGTCATATTTGCAGATAACATTTTTAATTGATGACATTGTACTGCATAAGTAGGTGCTCTTCTTCGACTCAGCTTCATCATTTGAGATGATGACACAACATGATTTTCTAGTGCTTGGAATCCATGTAGTTTGTACTTCTGACCTTCCCATTTGAATTTTATAAATTGTAATTGATGGTTGGCGGCATAAGTACCTAAAGTTCATAGCCATTGGATGCCTAAGACTACATCTACTCCTCCTAATGGTACCATGAAGAACGGAGACTCAAATTTAAAGTCTTGAATCTGCAAATTGACTTATGGCATTTCCCTACCTTTTCAATCTTCTTACCATTAGCTATCATCACTTTCATGTTTGGTAAGGGAAATGAAAAGATATTGAGTTTCTTGGCCACAGTCGTATCTAGAAAATTGTGTGTGCTTCCAGAGTCGATGAGAACCACTACGTTGTTCTTCTTTATGTGTCCTTTTAACTTCAAGGTCTGAGGTTGTGATATACCTGTCAGGGCTGATAATGACACTTGCGGAGTACTTCCGTCATCTAATTCTGGTGAGAATTCTAGGGCGTCTTCTGTGTCTTCTACGTCATAATCTTCACTGTTTGAGTCATTGGTTGCTTCACAATTATATAGGTTCTTTGGTTCTTTTCCTTTAGCACATCTATGTTTGGGGTCCCACTTCTCACCACAACGTTTACATTTACCCTCTTTTATTCTTTGCATTTCCACATTCGATTTTTCATCTTCACGACGATGTGGTGGAACATATCTTGTATTTTTTGCGTCTGCATACTGGAGGTGTTCTTCGTCTTACATATGTTTTTTCGGCTTTTGACCAAAATATTTGTTCGAATTTCTTTTCGGCTGTTTTTGCTTTTCGTCTTGCTACTTCTATTGATGAAATGTCATGCATCTCATGTTCTACCTGTAAATGGGTTTTAAGTCCCGAGATGTATGACTGAATTAAACGAGATTCTGATAACCCAGGTACTCGTATTACTAAGGTCTCCCATTCTTGCGTGTATTCATCGACACTTCCCTTTTGTCGTAGTTTGATGAGTTTTGAAAAGAATTCTTCTTCCTTTACACCTTGGAATCTTTTGAAGAATGCATCTTTAAATTTCCTCCAGCTAATGACATGTGTTGTCTTTTTC
>APFE030453139.1:193023-241387 GCA_000404065.3 Pinus taeda | reverse complement strand
TGCACAGTAATAACAATATGGGGACAATAGGGGCACAACAATATTAATAAGGGGTACAACTACAATAGTAATGGGGTAATCACTAGTATTATAGGGACCCAACATAGGTTTTTGTTATGTAGCTTGTGTTTGAAAAAATCCTCTTTTGATTTTTCAATATTCATATCCATTTGGCCAAAAACTGAATTTGAATTTAATTCCTAAAAGAGTAAAAAACACAACGAATCTCCTAGAGCCAAAACATAGCAAGTTCATCCTTTGCATACTTCCAACCATCTCATGTACTTATGAATGTGTCAAATAGGTGGATACAACCCCTGAATCATTAAATACCTATTAGAATTTTTTTTCTCCAAATTATAAAACTCTCTTCTTGAAAACCACCACCTACAGCAAAAGTGCAACAACAAAGCGCAACGAATTTCATTTGCATGGGTTTGACCAAATGTTGAAATCTCTGACCGAGAAAAATAGTTGGTAGATGATGTTTACAACCTCATGAACCATATCTAAAACTCCACTTATGTAAATAAGTGCAAAATCATTGGTTTTCTTCATATCTTATTTTCTTTGACAGTAACGCAACAGAAAAGCGTAGCTGTGAAGGAATAGATGTGAAACTGACTAGTTGAGCGCTCTCTTGAACATTTTGAGATGAATTTTGAGGTATTAAACACAAACTGAACAAGAAAAAGAAACTTCTAGAACCTTGAGGTTGTCAAGGTGCAAGAAACCATATCAACTATGAAAGTGCAACACAAAAGAAAAGCATAACAACAATTTCTGGTGATAATGATATGATGAAGTATTTGACATGACTTTGAAACTGACTTGAAAAGACACCACTAACTTGTTCTAATGATGAGAAAACAAAGACCCACTACTATCTTCACTCATGATTTGGATAACACATTACCCTAGACTTACTAAACCTAAACATTTTAAAACTTTGGCAACTTGATCTTTATTTACCACTCAAACTTTTGTATATCCTATTGACACTAAGACTTGATCTCAATGAGATCACAACAACACTTTACAAATTGACCAAAATAATAAAAAAGGACTAAACTTGGCTTTGACTACTATAACATAGGACATTAACACTTGAGATCCTATATAAAAGGTGAAACCAAGTGAAAATTATTAATGACCTTTTTAGTTTTATTTATTTATAAAAGTTTTTGAATTGATATTGTTTTGAGTGACTATTAAGTAAATAGTGAAGTGAAATGAAATAGAGTAACATTCAAATATAAAAGTCTCCCTTCTAAAAGTGATGTTTTCTTTATTCTAAAATAAGTGATGTTTTCATTATATACAAATTGGGAACTAAAGAAAGGATTAATTGAATTTTCTTATTGCATACCCTAGTCACTTATTAGTTGGTTTGATATGTGTTCCAAACAAATTCATTACCATCGGCTTTATTAGTCTTTGCCTCACATGGATTATGAATATGATTTTTTGTTAGTAATGTTGGTTGAATAATTGTTTTTTATACCGAGTTTGGAAATTTATTTATTAATTTATATTTTTTAATAATAATAAAATTTGATTGAGTTGAAATTTGATTAGTTTAAAAATTGTGATGAGATTTAATAGTACATCGTGTGTTTTATTTTGTTTTATATTTGTTAGGGAAAAACGAATTAAAAGAAGTATATCTATACATTTATATGAAATATTTCATGCATTTACCTAACATGTTTGGAGTATGTTTTTATAAGGAACATGTTAATTGTCCAAGAAGGAGAGGCATCAAGATGACTAGCTATTAATCCTAGATGGCACAGTTTTCAATAAATAATAGTGATGGTTATCCCCATTGTCGATTTGACAAATTATGATGAAATTTCAGATTGTATGCATTTACTAGTGACATTTCTATCCATACCACCACTTGCAATTGGCATTATTACTACTGAGAGTTTTGCTAGAAGGGTTGTATTATTGGTGCCAACATATCTGCAATTGACATAGTTTTTTCCATGCATGCCACAACCTCATTCAGAGTTTCCTTCCTCTAGAAGCGCGGGTAGGTTTTGTGAAATGCCTACAAATTTCCACTCCATACATATTACACATGGCAGTCATTGTAACTTGTAATCATGCCCAAATTTCCATAACGATCGATGATCACCTCTTTTATAAAATATTTTTCCTCTTCTTCATTGTGATCGCTACATCCACTATATTTGCAAGGATTTATCATTCATTGTATAACAATTGATGACCTTTTTTTTTACAAAGTTGTTTTTCATCTCCTTCATTGTGACCATTGCAACCACTATACTCACAAGTATGTATTAGGCATTTATTGTATATATAAGGACAATCCATAGGAAAGAGCTTGAATCTATGCATATCTGGAAGAATAAGGTTCAAAAGAATTATTAAAGTATAAGATTACCATGCATGAGGAAAGAAAATGTTCTCACAATTAAGAAACTCGTATTCCAATTTGGTGTATTCAGCACAACTAAAAAGTTATGTCAATGACTTATTGTTAGTAACATTTCTCATTCTAAGAAGAATACGTGGGTCCTGGGTCCTACTTTCATTGAGATTGCATTTTCCTTTGCGGGTGACTCTTTTATTTGTGCTCCCATGGTAAAACTAATGTCTGATTAATATATTTTATCGTCGGAGAGTGGAAAAAATTATTCTAATTTAGTTTTCAAATCAACAGTGAAGATAATCATCACTGGTTACTATTCATAAACACAACCTGGTTCATCACCTTTATTCAAGAAAAACCATTTTTGTATGTAAAAGGTAGGTTTTCACTCTTACCGGGTCTTAGGTAATTAACCTTTTTCCTTAAGTCCAATAAAGGAAGTTATTAACCGAGAAGAAACAATTTTAAAACTTTTTCAAAACGAATCTTCATGATCAAAATGAATAGGAGTTATGAGGGCAATATTTTTGAAATTAATTATTGATAAAATAAAAAATAAATAATAAATAAAATCATTGAATTGGGATCACACCCTATATATATATATAACCCTCATTTTAAATTCTCACCATTTTTTTTGAAATCATAATGTGTTAGCTTTCGAAACATGTATCGTGGGTATGGTTACCTGTGATTTTACTTTTAAATATTTTACCAATCAATGCAGTGCTTTCATCATATACCACCTTCATATTTAAAGGATAAATATCTATAACCATCATATTATGGACCTTATAATAAAAGGTTGGCAAATGCAACGCTTTCATTATAGACCTTTTTCATATTAAGAGATAAATATCTATAACTATCAAATTGTGGACATTTTTGTACATAATAAAAAGGTTTGCTAACACAAATTTAAGATGCATTGCTTCTTTTTTATGGAGCAACATAATTGAGAATAGCTTTGATAATGAAGTGTTATGTATCATGAGATTCTGGTTCAAATCTCTTGACTTTACCTATGGTCGAGTGTTGGGGTAGTGTGGTTCACCCTATTGAGAAATCAATAGCAAGGTAAAAGCGATGATTTGTCTTACTAGATAATTACTTATGAAATTACTATTGGCTTCTTATTATTACATTTGTATTCTTCTTTTCACCAAACAATTATCAAAATGCAAAAATATGAAGATCATAGAGAACAAGAGACACAAGGTGTAGCTCTAAGCGAGGGCAAAAAAACCCACAAGGGGGAAACCCATAAAATCTCCTCTTCTTATAGGTTCAAATCAAAGTGAGGAATACAAAACCCAAAAATACAACCCCCCAGAAGCCAAGTCAAGCCCTCCAAAGTCATCATCGTAGTCACAGAAAATAAGATAAATCTTAATCACAGTAACTCAGCTCATATGCCACCCGGAACTCATAGCAATCTAAGAATACAGACCACAAAGACTTCACATCAATCTTCAAATATAGGCTACAACAACTTGCATCAATAACAAATGTATCACTTTAGAAAACTTGCATTAATAACACATATATTACTTTAGGGAACTCACATCATATTCCATAGAAAGCGCTCGCATCATTTCATGTCATGTCCATAGAAAAGTTTGCACTACTTTGCAGATGTATAACCTCATGAACTCACATTCATTCACAAGAAAATAACCTTTGAACTTCACATTTCTCTATCTCACAATTCATCACAGAAAGAGAACCACATTTCTTTGCATTTTGGTGGAGGATGTATGCCAATATATAGTTGTTTACATGTGAAAAGACACATATTTTGAGTGAGACGAATTGTCATCTAGGAGTGTTGACTTGGCCTCTTGAGGTGAATTAACCCAAATTACTTTTTTGAAATACTTTTTCCTTCTTCTTTTTACAAGAAGTCCAATCGGACTTTGACTCTTTGACTTAATAAAACCTAGAAGCACGAAGAACATGCTTAACTACTACTAATAATAATAATAATAAAAACTTCCTTTTTCTTGTTTTTGCTTTTTACATAAAATACATAATGATACAAGATAATTATGAAGATCAAACCTAGTTACACTTTTCAACACTCCCTCTTAACTAGGGATTTATTCATAAATACACAAATGATACAAGGATACTCTCAAATTGAAATAATCCCATAAGAAGAGTTTAGATTGATTAGCATTATCAAGCATCAACATCATAACCAACATTGTCAACTACAAAATAGTAATGACTTGACTGGCAAGCTCTAACTCTCCACTAGATTAGGGAATAATGCTGAGATGCATACATTTAGACACCACCACAACCACCTATCAAGGTACATACCCCATTTGAATGTTCACTACATATGTACTTATAGGACTATTCTTATCTTGGATTCCCAATCCTCAAATAATATTGGTCCTCTTCGTCTACTCTTATCTTGGATACCTCACCCTATCCTCAAAGAGTATCGATCCTTGGGACTCCTCCTATCTCAGATTCCCAATCCTCAAGGAGTATCGGTCCCATATGCTTATCCAATCCTTTGTTGTCCCTACTAGTGCCTTCACTAGACTTACGATTATTAGTCCCAACCTAGTGCATGGCACATGGAGAATGCAGTGTCCACCATCACTCCCTCTCAACTAGTGAGTAGATCCTTACTCCTACTCAGGGAGACATAACCACATGCTTCAACTTGTTTCATTCATCAACTACTTGCTCTTCCATGGATATATTAGTAGTATCTTATAGTCCTTCTAGATATTTGTAGGGATTCTCAACTCCTAATAGAATCACATCATATTGAACTTTGACCTTCCTAGATCTTGATAATTTTCACGCAAATTTGTCATCAAATGGTTCATCTACCATCTTCAAGGAGCCGAAATTCCTCGCAACTGTTAGCACATGCCTTCTTGCTTACATAATAGATTTTTTTCCTCATGCTCTTCCAAGCCCTCATCAACGTCATCCACACAATCCATGTGCTTCTGAATTGAATCAAATAGTTGTTGATACAATATCATCAAACACGTTAGCTCAAATTTTATCTTTCCAGCCTCTTTGCATACTTCTGCAAAATGTCCTTTCAGGGAGCCAAACTATCTTTCATCATTATCAGAGTTGCAAAATCACAATAGCCTCTAGTCAAGGTGTGGGATTCTTCATATTGAATTCTTGTTGCTTGCTGCATGTGATGTCAACATTCTTTTGTAAGTTCTATCTTCATATTGCAACAAAGTTATGCTTCATGCTCTTCGACTTTTAATCATTAATCAATGTGTTTCAAGGGACGAACCAATCTGATGTTCGTACAACAACATATGAACCCTTCAACTTCTTGTTCTTTAATTAGCTTCTTTTATGCAAACTTTAAAATGCTCCCTTCTTCTTAATCTTCATGCTTTGCCATGTTCTCTCAAGTCTTTTCATTTGTTAGTCAAGTTTTAAATAGACCTACAACATTTATTAGAAGACCATGAAAGAACAAAAGGACAAAGAGTAAATATAATAAACAAGGAGATATAAATTACTTATCTTTTGAAAAGGATTTTCTCCCTCTTAATATTGGACCTTGTCACCAACCTTATTCTCACATTAAACATCAATAGTTAGATCTATCTCTAACAATGGGCATGATTAGACAGGGTTTTGTTCCTACGATTTCTTTTAGTTCAAAGTATACTAGGGTTTATAAACCCTAGATGTCAAAGTATTTGTGACCAGTCACTTAAAAATTACAAAGTTCTATACAAACCCTACATTATTTATAGTCAACAGGACTTGTCATTCATGCATCGCAAAATTCTATAAGCATGTGGAAAAACCCTAATGATGATGTCTAACATGCCTCTTATCCATTTAATTTCTTGATCACAAGACGTAGTCTTCATATGCAATTTAATAGTTGATCATCAAACTCTTACATGTCATAGTCTCTAATCTACATTTTATGAAGATCCTTTCAAATGGCCATCACCATAATCTAAAGAACTTGACACATATCATGAAATGCACATAAAAATTATACATACCTTTGCGACCTTACCTTATCTTCTTCTTTGAAAAAATTTGATCCTTCTTCAATTGACAACCTTCTTTAATTGAAATCTTTCTTCAACAAAGGTGCCTTAACTCCTTCAACCTCCAAAATTTCTTTGAGTTGCTTGCTTTGTCTTGATTCCACCAGTTGACATTTATTGACTTCATTCAAGATTGCTTCTCATATTTATAACGTGGAGATGAGCTTCATCAATCTTCAGATATAATTATTCCACACTTCACAAAATCTTGGTTCATTTATGCTTCATATATGTGCTCCAAGTACTTCAAATTCTAGTGATAATCTTGGTTTCTTTCACAAAGTTAAGTTGGTTTCTTCTAAAACGGTCAGCTTCATGGTGAAATCCATCATATAGAAACAAAGTTTCAAGATTGCTATATATACTTCACAATCTCTCACCGTTATACATTGTAGTTGTACATTATAGGAGTGAGGACATTATGTCATGCTTCTATATTGTTGTCATTGTGAGAATCCTTTTAGCATACAATAAGATTACTATCAACATCATCCATTGAAGTCATTATTATGCAACAGGGTCAAATATCACTGTCTTACTAGGGTTACTGCCAATCTTCATTAGATCGTTGTCATCATATAATATGTGTCATAGCCATACATCTTGGTTATCATAAGGGTTTATGTCATACATGATTTTCCAACCTTGCCTTATGTCATTAGAAGACCTTTCATGTATCTTTGTTACGCAACTGAGTCATGTTATTATTGTTATATAGATCGTTACATTATGTCAAAGTCATTGGCCAATAATTACTAACATCACATGTGAGCCATAGTGATGTAATGCCACTGTAATATATATATACTAAGCCTCAATGACACTGGCATAAACAAATGTGAGAACCACAAAGATGTGATCACAGGGAAGTGTACAAGCTTCAACAAAGTATGTGAGCCATAAAGAACAAGCTAAAGATACATGTCAATGAGACATAGATGGAATATACGAACTGTTGTACATTAATGTGATCCACTATATACTAAAATAAGATTGAGCCATTATATATGGAACCATAGAAAGGAACATCCAAACCACTGAAGCAAGCCACGTAGTACAATTCAATGACACTGTAATGTATGTGAACGATACAATGAGATACGAGCCACAATAGGTACGAAAAGTCAAGCCATGTAGAGGTAAAGTAGATGCATCAAAGTTGAACCATAACAATTGTGAAATAGATAACAAATACGAGCCAAGGCAATGTGAGCCTTGTAGGAATTTACAGGGTAAGTTCTTTAGACAGAACACCAAAGGACACCACTCACAAATAGATCACAAATCAATACACTAGTATTCTTGACGTGGTTAAAACCCTCAAAGAGGGAAATAGTCCACGACCTAAGCCAACACGACCACTTCAGGCAATTTATTAATAAAAGAATGAAAATTTACATAAGCTTCTCTCATGAACGGCTACCCTACAAATGACCCTCCATTCTCTTAAATAGAGGTCATGGACCAATTGGGTGTTAAGCCACGGATCAAGTGTCCATAATACCGAGGAGAGAATGAATCGTTGGGTCACTTCATGTCTAGAACATATCATGACTGTCAGATTGTAAGTTACAAAAGTACATAGTAAAAAACACATTTTACCTAACTCTACACTAGACCAAGTTATACTTAACTATTTCCTATGTGTCAGAATATCCTAACATTCCCCCTTAAGAACAACTTGGGATAGGGTTGAAGGATGTACAAATATGACACAATAGGAGAAGCAAGGAGGCATTAGAGCCTATCCCCCCTTAGTGACAAATTCCTGAACTCCAACCATAAATTGAAGTTTAGTAAACTTCGCCTCTGTGAGAGCCTTTGTAAATATGTTTGCAACTTGATCATCTGTTGAATAATATTGCACTTCAAGAACATGGTCATGAATGAGCTTTCTGATGAAGTGCATGTGCAATTTAATGTGTTTGTTGCGCTGATGTTGGAATGGATCTTTGCATAGTTGAATGACATTTTGATTATCACACCAAAGTGTGGTTGGATGTTGCTGCTGAAAGGAAAACTCTGACAGGATTTGACGAAGCCACAAGGCTTCCTTACTAGCTTCTACGACGCCACGATACTCTGCTTCTGTTGAAGAAAGAGAAATGGCACTTTGTTTTTTGCAAACCCTTGTAATAGGTTTTGAACCAAGAGTGAACACATAACCTGTAGTAGACTTCTGATCATCAGGGTCACCAACCCAATCAGAATCAGTGAAACCAACCAATAGAAGAAATCCTTTTGCATTGTAATGAATCCTGAACTGAACTATACCTCGAACATAACAAAGTATTCTTTTAGCTGCTTTCTAATGACTTTCATGTGTGTTTTGCATAAACCAAGCAATAAGGCCAACATCAAAGGAAAGGTCAGGTCAAGTATGGGTCATATACAAAAGTTTTCCTACAAGTTGATGGTATAAGGTAGCATCAACTTCATGGGAAGTACAAGTGACTCAAAATTTGGCTCCAGACTGAAAGGGAGAAGGGGTTGGCTTACATTCTTCCATGTGAAAATGGCGTAGAAGATCACATGAATACTTGGACTGGGAAAGGGAAATACCTTCCTTGGATTGCAAGACTTGAAGACCAAGAAACTAAGGCAAGTGTCCTAAGTCTGTCAGTTCAAACTTCTTTTTAAGGTTGGAATTCACATGGTTTATAAGGTAGGGATCACTACCAGTAAGGATAAGATCATCAACATATAGAACAAGAATGATAAGAGACTTTCCCACTTTCTTGGTGTAAACAATATTGTGAGAATGACACCTAGAAAATCCAGTTTCTAAAAGAAAGCTATCCATTTTGGCATACCAAGCCCAAGGGGCTTGCTTGAGACCATAAAGGGATTTCTTAAGCTAACATACAAGGCTGGAGTCTGTTTGTATAAAGCCAGTAGGTTGTTCCATATAGATTTCTTCATGCAAGTCCCCATGCAAGAAGGCAGATTTAACATCCACCTGATGGACTTCCCATTTGAAAGAGGCAGCAGGGGAAAGAACAAAGCGAATAGAGTTCATTTTGGCAACAGGGGAGAAGGTTTCAGTATAGTCAATGCCTTCAACTTGTGAAAAACCCTTAGTAAGAAGATGAGCTTTATGTTTATCAACTTTTCCATCTAGTCCATACTTGGTTCTGTAAACCCATTTACATCTAACAAGTTTTTGTCCCTTTGGAAGAGGAACAATATCCCATGTATCATTTTCCAATAATGAACGATATTCTTCATTCATAGATGCATCCCAATCTAGATGGTCTGAAGCTTCTGCAAAGGTGTTAGGATCATAATTCGTTGAAGCATGAGCCAATAAAGAAGAGGCTCTGTCGAATTGAGAACGTGTACGTTGCTGATTTGTAGGATCAGCGACTAGAGCACCTATTGCATCCCGAGTAGCACGAACCCATTTTGGAAGCTGAGGAGCTAAAGGAGGATCCTGAGAAGGTGAGGGAGGATTGTCATCCTCACTGTCATCATCTGAAGAAGAAATATTTTTAGAAGTAGAAGGGATAGAGAGAAGTGGTACATCCGCCGAACTAGGCTCGTAGGCTGATATATTTTTAGCAAACTTTACATCTCTTCTAATGATAACATTTTTGGACTTAAGTGGGATAAGTCTATATCCTTTGACATCTTCAGAATATTCAACAAAAATACATTTTTCACTCTTAGGTTCTAAAGCTTTATGTTTCTCATCTAGAATATGGGCCCATGCTTCACTTCCAAAAACACGAAAGTGACTTACATCTGGTTTAATTGAGCTCCATGCTTCTTCTAGAGTGATATTCTTTAAAATCTTAGTAGGAGTGTGATTTACTATGTAATTTGCACAGTTAATTGCTTATGCCCAAAAATTAAGACTAAGCCCTTTAGATTGAAGCAGACAATTAGCCATTTCCTTTAAGGTGCGATTCTCCCTTTCAGCTACACCATTTTGTTGTGGAGTATATGGAACAATATGTTGCAGTTGAATTCCATTCTCAGTGAAAAAGTTGATGAATTTGTTGTTAACCTATTATCCACCATTATCAGATCTTAGCTTAAGAATTTGATGTCCATATTGTTTTTCAACAAAGGCCTTAAAGGTCAAGAATATGTTAAATACTTCACTCTTGAGTTTTAAGAAGTATACCAAAGTGCATCTGGAGAAATCATTAATGAAAGTTAAGAAATACTTGTAGCCAGAGAATGAAACAACTGGAAGTAGACCACATAAATCACTATGCACAAGCTGTAAAGGGGTTGAGGCATGCAAGAGACACATTTTTCAAAACTATCCCAATGATGTTTTCCGAGTACACATCCAGAACAAACACCATCTCTGCAAGATACCATTGGAAGGCCTGTCACCATATTTCTTTACATAGATTCTGAAGGAAGCGATAGTTTAATTGACCAAATCACTCATTTCAAAGTTTGCTCACTTCATCATTATGAGCAGCAAATACTGAGGGAAGATTTGATGACCCAAAATTGTTAAACTTATACAACCTTGTAGAATCATCAGTAATGCCAGTAGCTAAAATCTGTCTAGGATCTCTTAGGTCCTTAATTAAGTGAGGTGAAAATTCAACGATTTTACCTTCACTTGAATGAGTTATCTGATATACAGATAGAAGGTTGCAGGATAAGTTTGGAACACATAATACATCATTACATTGACCATTGTCTAGATGAACAATTCCAGCCCCTACGACACTATGAGATCTATCATCACCAACATATATATTTTTGGTGTTACAATCATTTAAAGAAGAAAACATGGCTTTGTTTTTGGCCATGCAAGAAGAAGCTCCAGAATCAGTGATCCACTCATGAGAATGAGAAGAAGAAGATACATTCAATGCATAACTAGACCGAGATTCTTGACAACCACATGCAGAAAGTGATATTCTTGAAGATGAAGCTGAAGTTGAAGAATGCTCCAAATGGATGTTATGCTTCTTCATTATTGCTTCCAAGGCTTCCATCTTCTTAAAGAATTTGGAATTGAAGTGGCCATATCAATTACAAAAGTGGCAATGTCTATCAGTCTTCTTCCCTTTGTTTTTATTTTTCTTATCATTTTGTTAAAATGATTTTTCATTTGGAGACTAAAATTGCTTAGGACCCTGTTTGGTTTAGGACCATTCTTTTTAGGATACTGCTTCTTAGGATTCTTTGAATTTGGTTGTTGTTAGGCGGCTAAGGCTTTCTTAGAAGAGTTTCCAAGATTAAGAAGACCAAGATATAAGAGCTTTTCTTGTTCTCTTATTAAAGAATCACAAAAGGCATCAAAAGAGGGGGACTTGTAGTCTTGTCCTTGAGAAATAAAGGCTTCTCTAGTAGAATGGAAGGTGGAAATAAACACAGAGTAGGTTGGTCCCAACTTAGTAAGAATGGAATAGATAAGGCTACCATCTTCTTTCTTAACCTTTCAAGAGAAGTCTAAGAGTCTTGAACTTGGACAAAAAATATTCAATGGAAGAAAAATTATTAGGGTTCAATGTAAGCAACTCATTTTCGAGTTGATGGACTCTAATTTCATTTTTAATTCCAAAAATTTTAGTGAGATGTTTCATTGCTTCATTAGGAGTATCAAGTTCTGTGATATGGAATCTAAGGTCTAGAGAAATAGACATCCCTATCAACCCACGTGCTTGATTTTGCCTATTTTCCCATTTGGTTGCCTTATCTTCATCTTGAGGTTTGGTTTCTTGTCCTGAGGCTATTCTGTAAAGACTTTTACTTCTAACTAAATCCACAATGTAGGACCACCATTGGAAGTAGTTGGTGCTGTCAAGAATAACTTAGTATGGAATTTCCATTTTAATAGAAATTGAAGCCATAAATGCTAAAACTAAGTGTTCCAATGGAAATATCTCGAAAAATTAGTATGATTAAAAAAAACAGCTCTAAAAACGGCTTCCAGATGAAGAAGTTATGGCTTTTTGAAGAAAAAATGTTGAAGATGCCAATAAAATGTGTGAATGTGCGGAAATGAATGATAATGTTATATTTAAAAAAAACCCTCCCCCCTTCCCTCTTCCAAACTTAATCTAATTAACTCACTTACAAAAAAAAGAAAGAAAGAAAGAAAGAAAGAAAGATTTTATGTAACTCACTTTTATAAATAAGTGAAAGTCACTTTTACAATGGTACTTTATGAGCTACCCACTAAATTGTAACTTAAATAAAAGATAGACTTTAGAATTACACGTGACTCACTTTTTATAATGGGTGAGAACACTTTTACGTAAAGTAAGTTTAAAACATAAGTTACATGTGCTTTTTGAAAAATTAGCTCAACAAAAAGAAAGACTTGAACTCAAGACCTCTATTCTCATAAAGTAAGTTTGGATCAAGTGAGCTAGTTTAAAAGGTTAGTAATTTTTGGAAAATATGAATTTTTTTATTTTATTTTATTTTATTTTATTTTTTATTTATTTTTTTTTTTTAAGCTTTGGGGTGCGTGCTTACTTGGAAACACTTTTTTTTGCCTACTAAACAAAAACCACAAAACCCAACACGAACATACAAAAAAAAACCTTACGACTTGAAGTTAGCTTTAGTCAAAAACTAAATATTTTACTCAATGTTTCTGATTTTCCGAGATCACACTGAGGCGCAGCAGAAAAAGGCAAATGCATGAAAAAAATCTTTCCTTTCTGTTTATGATTTTCCCAGATCGCACAGAGTCGCAGGGCAAAGAGCATATGCAGAAATGAAAGGTATAGAATAAGTAATAAAAAACAGAGAACTAAATAATCCAAAATAAACAAAGAGATGAAAAGCTAAAACTACAAATAAACACTGTATACCTCAAGATCTTAAAAATGAGATAGCTAGGGCTACCAAAAACCTTTTTGCGTGAAACGAAAAGGGTTCCTCACTAGAACAGATGCTCCTACCACAATAGAGCAGTCCTCTTGGCCCAAAATTAGTCAGAAATAGTAGATCTAGGAAACAACAATCGGATGCAATTGTATCGGCTTCAAATTTGGATCACCAACGGATGCGGCCCTCAAATAGCTCTGATACCATGTAGGAATTTATAGGGTAAGTTACTCAGACAGAACACCAAATGACACCGCTCACAAAGAGATCACAGATCAATACACCAGTATTCTTGACGTGGTTAAAACCCTCAAAGAGGGAAACGGTCCACGGCCTGAGCCAACATGGCTTATCTCATGAACGGTTACCCTACAAATGACCCTCCATGCTCTTTAGATAGAGATCATGGACCAATCAAGTGTTAAGCCACATATTAAGTGTCGGTAATACCAAGGAGAGAATGAACCATTAGATCACTTCATGTCTAGAACATATTGTGACCGTCAGATTGTAAGTTACAAAAGTACATAGTAAAGAAACACACTTGAAGAATGAGTTGGTATAATTCATTTGCGTGCCATAGATCATTTAGAGTGAGCTTCAAAATTAAACCACTTAAGTATGTCAAGCCTCAAGTATAGATGGAAGTTGCTTAACCGAGCATTAAAGCCATAGTGAATGGAACGAGCCACAAATATGTGTCAACAAGTCTTTACAGATTGTGAACTCCTGTCACGAAGTATATGTGAGATCCATCATAGAGTATATATCATAGTACGAACCAGCCACAGAGACATACAAACCACATAGTACGAGTTGTTGTAATTGTATTTGAGCCACACTGTAATTATATATGCAAGCCATACTATAAGTATTTTCAATTGGAATTTGTAGACCTAAGATAATTACTACAATGAAGATTAGTCTTCTTCAAGAATGCTAACATAATGTGATCTTCAAGATATCATCCATTAACCTTAGCTCGAATCCATGTTGAGAAATCAACATGCGGGTAAAAGTGACAATTTCTCTTACTCGATAATTACTTGTGAAATTTCTGTTGGCTTATTATATTACATTTATATTCTTCTTTTCATCAAGCAATTATCAAAATGCAAAAATATGAAGATCACAGAGAACAAGAGACACAAGATATAGGCTCCAAGCCAGGAAAAAACCCCACAAAGGGGAAAACCCATAAAATCTTCTCTTCTTATAGAATCAAATCAAAGTGAGAAATCCAAACCCAAAAATCCAACCTCCCAAAAGCCAAGTCAAGCCCTCCAAATTCATCATCATAGTCACATGAAATAAGATCAATCTTAGTCACGGTAACTCAGCTCATATGCAACCTAGAACTCGTAGCAATCTCCTAATATAGGTCGTGACAAAGAATTCATGTCAATATTCGAATATAGGCTACAAAAACTTGCATTAATAACACATGTATCACTTTAAGAAACTCACATTAATAACAAATATATTACTTTAGGCAAATCACAACATCTTCCACATAAAGAGATCGCATCATTTCAAATCATTTCCACATAAAAGTTTACCTCACTTTGCAGATGTATAGCCTCATGAATTCACATTCCTTCACAAGGAAATAGCCTTTGAACTTAACATCTCTATCTTAGAATTCATCACAAAATATAGCACTGAATTCCTTTCCATTTTGGTGGAGGATGTATGCCAATATATAGTTGTTTGCATAAGTGAAAAGACACATCTTTTGAGTGAGCCGACTTATCATCCAGGAGGGTCGACTTGGCTTCTTGAGGTGAATTAACCCAAATTACATTTTTGAAAATATTTTTCCCTTTTTTTAACAAGAAGTCCAAATGTGAATTTGACTCTTTGACTTAATAAAACCTAGAAGCATGAAGAACATGCTTAACTAATAATGATAAAAAAAAAATATTTTTTCCTTTTTCTTTTTTATTTTTACAAAAAATACATAGTGATACAAGATAACATGAAGGCCGACTCTAGTTACAATTTTCAACACACCTAGAGGTTCTAGTGGTAACTGTAGGAATAAACCATGTCACACGAACATGAGACCAATCCAGTTGTTGATTCGTCTAGTCATAAAAAAAAATACGTTCCTTCCAAAATGATCCTCTTCCTTGATCATATGCAATGAATTTGTTGGAAACCCACTACAGAATTGAAAGGTGAATATTGGGTTCTCATAGTAACTTTTCACATAATATTAAAAATGTCAAGTGACAGGGATAGCTTGTTTTCCATGAATTCCTTCTACTACCTACAATGTGAAGAGTTAACAGGTAAAGTTCCAAAGAGTTTCTAGGATTACCATTTACAAGCCTTGCTCGTAGATGAACAAAGTGTAACGAAATCAAACCACTATACCTAGCCAACCAATTACCAGACTAGAAGGTGTTACCCCAACCAAATCACATTACTAAACAAGAAGGAATTGGTGTCACCGATCACACCCGAGGAGCCATTTTTATCCCTTCACAAAATGTAAATACAAAGTGGGAAGAAACATAGTTTCGCATGTTGATGTATCATTGAACCATCTATCCCAGGAATTCACTTAGTGGTTTGCTTTTATTTCTCACCACACAAGAGGGAAAATTCAATTTATCTTAAAGTTTAAAAATATAGGCAAATCTAATTAGAAGCCCAAACAAATTTTATAGGTCATTATTAACTAATATGCAAAAGAAATAAAAAGTCTAACCTACTTATAAATTGTTTAGTGACAATTTTGTAAAAATATTCAAAATTTTAGTGATTTTAATGATTTTATATAGCCTTAATAAAATTTTGGCAATCTCCATGCTAATATGCACAGAGTGGAAAGGAAGATCAACAACTTCTCACCAAGGTTGGTTGCTTGTTTTGAATCTTTTAGGACTTACATCTATCGTTTCATTTTTTATGTGTAGGTCTATCCTTAGGTCATATTCCCTATAACATTTCCCTTTGTAATAACATTGCTCCAAGGCACAAATGGGGTTGCCACAACATCCTAATTTGTATAACATTTTGGATGATTATATATCATAACAAGATCTTTTCTTAATCTAGTGTACAATGATTGCAATACTTTTCTAATGTTTCATTGATACATTGCATCATGGATTTGTGTGTAGTTCATTTGAGATTGCACTATATTATCATCCACACACAAATTTGTTTCCATTCTTTAACTGGTATCATTGAAGGATTGAAAACCATACATGTTTGTATCCATAACTCTAAATTATTGTTTTTGACATTATGGAGATAACACATGAAGACACGAGGGGTAGATATGTGGATTCAAAACTGCCATGAGGGTGAGATGAGGACTCGAGGAAGAAGCCCCAACAATGAAATGAGCGGGGGAAAAGGAAAGAATTATTTCCTTCATACGTTTAATGCGCACACACTTACTCTATCATGCAATCACCATAACAAGTGTAAGGTTGCAGCCTGATGGACAGTAGCTCCTAATTCGACATACAACTTCTGGTTGTAGGGCTTCTATGTAACAACCTTGGTGAAAATTCTGTGTAATAAAAGTTAATAAAGGCAAAAATAAGACCACGGGTAAGGGACACTTATTCCAAGTTGAATGATGGGCAGGACATCCTGGTTTGGGTGGTTATTCAGTTTATTACGGCTAAGGAAATTGGCAAAGGCAAAGGCATTAAAAAGGAAAAAGGCATTTTTTGCACATTATTTATGAAAACAAAGGAAAATAGGAGAAAAGTAAGGTGAAATGTCACAAGTTGCATGTGAGGAGGAAATTGAAGTAAAATTATGGAAAATGAAGAAAATAGAGGCCTCATTGATAAAAAAGGCTTTTATGGATCAGTTGGGAAGACCTTGGCTCAAGTTTTTGCTCAGGTTTCGGAGCAAGGAAGGGAAAATCAAGAAAGGGAAGGACAAGGAAAGGAAGGAAGGAAAGCAAGGATCAAGCAAGTAAAAGCAGGATCAAGCAACTTCAACAAGAATATTTGCAGGTAACATATTGCATGTGTGATTTCCTAGCTGGTTTTGACATGCCTGGATTCGCATGTTGGTGTATGGTTCTCTTATTGTCAGTGGCATGTTTTTACCAGGTTATGACAATGGTTTTCAACCTAGCCTTTCCCTTTCCAGATGCCATGGTGTGTTGGGATGTTTATCTCAGTTTTGAGCTTTGGATTTGCCAGATGGATATCGAAATCTGGGGCATAAGCGGTCTCAAGGTTCATTCCCAAAGGCCTAGGAATGCCTTGACTGGTTTTAGCGGGATACATGGTAAAGCCTGAGGGAGGAGTCTCAATTTAGGGCCCAGTGATATGAGTTTGGATTATGGTAAAGCTTGAGAGAGTGGTCTCAGTTTAGGGCCTAGTGATCTGAGATTGGATTGCGGTAAAGCCTGAGAGACAAGGAGACGGAAAATTCCTCAAGGATAGTGATGGATTCTAGATGGAATTCCAAGTTTGGTTTGGTTTTGTGATCGAAGCATACATGTGATCACGATTTGGTGAGGGAGGAGGTGGTTTAACCTCTGAATTCCCTTGGTTGTTTTTGGATTGGTTTATCTATGAGATCCCACATTCATGCTTGGAATACGGCACAGGGGGTGACTCACTGAAAGAAAGATTTGGTTCAGCCATGTCTACGGTTGGGTGGTACGTGGAAGTCCCGAACTGGTCGGATTTGCCTATTATTAATGAAAGATAAGTTATCTTGCTTTTGTACTTGTTTATATGTGGATTTGATGGTTGTTATATCTTTGTTATTTTCATGGTTTAATGCTGGTTATAAGCATGGCTATATGACTGGTTATTGTCATGCCTATTTCATGTATTTACTTGTAATTGTTAAGATGATGGATGCAAGACCTAATTTGTGTCATTATAATCCAAGGAAGAAGGTGGTGATCCTTCTTGTCATGTTTCAAAAGACTTTTCAATCATTCATGCTCTATCTTGTATCCTAGACCTGTAGGTTGCATTGATGCCATGTGTTTGACAAAATGTCAGTCCTAGTTGGGGATGGTCAGGCCTAGTCCTCAGGTTGATTTTTGGTTTATTAGTCTTGTCATCATGTCTTTGATGAATTCTGAAAGTTACAACAAGTTATGGGAAGTGGCCACAATTCTAGGCTAGAAAAGTGCCTTGAATTTTGCGGACGTTGGCACGTTTGCTAGGAAAAGTCCCTGGATGCAGGCATGCAGGCTTGTGAGAGTGTCCAAGGGTCCCTAGACACTGGCATGCCCATAGCATGAGAGTGTCCAAAGTTGAATAGGTCTAAAAAGTTAGTGGGACCCAGGGGCAGGATGCCTAAGTGGCTGGGATGCCTCCTGGGTGTGTTGTTGCTGATGTGGAAGGTATGGTTGGTGTGTTTCTGTCGATTCCACTTCCTTAAGGTCACTAAGGAGGTTGAGTCATATCATAGTAGCCTCTACATCACATGTTTACTCTGGTTATTTGGTTACTTGGGTAGATGTGGGAGGAGGGTGGTTTCAGAGTGGTATCCGAGCATGGTTCACCCCTCAGACTGGATGGGCGATGTGTTGGTCATGCATTCATGTCGGTTGCATATGTGTTGCTTATACTTGCAGTCCATGTGGTTTTTGCATTTGCATGGTGTTGATCATGGTTGTAGTGATGTCACCATGTGAAGGTTGATGATGTTGTTGTGGGATGTGTCATCACGAGTGTATGGTTGTATATGCATTTGTTATGCATGTCGGTGTCGATATGTTGTTATGCATGCATTGTCATGGTTATATTTATGCATGTATGGCAGGTTAGACATGCAGTGTGAGGTCATTACATGCCATTAGGTCATCATGATGATATTGGTATGTTATTATGGCTGAGATAGAGCAGGAGATGCAGATCATCAAAGTGAAGTTGCAACATTAGACCTCGAGGTAAGAACATGTCGTCCTACAGGTTGTATGTTGGGCATGTAGGTATGTAGGTTAAGGATTGTTATATGCATTATGGATATGTGTGTGCCTTTCATTCTATTGATGATATGGTTACATACACGATAGATGCTAGTTGATTAATGTAGTCATATGCACATGTGTCAAATAGTTATTACTGATAGTAACATGTGGTTGTATGCATTTCTATTGTTGTTTTAGGTTAGATAACTTGATGATTATGCTATATGTTGTTGACTAGCATGTTATAGGATAACTTATTGTTGTTATATGACATTTATCTTGACGATTAGGTTATATGTTGTTGATGAGCATGATATGTAACTTGTTGTTGTATATGCTAATACCTTGATGAATAGGGTTATTGCATTTAAGATCTTGATGCTATATGTATTCTGTTCACCTGGATTGGCCTATGTAGATGATTACGGTTACGATATTCAGGTATGAGTCGACATGTTTGTGATCTGGTGTTGTACTAATCTAGATTGACTTTGGATATGTGATTGTTATGCATGAACGACAAATGTTTATGATTTTACGATGTTAACATCTTAGATAGTGACTATTAGAGATATCATGACTTTATTTATGTTTGAGTTGATATGCTGTGAAGTTATATCGTGCTAACTAGATTGATTGTGCATACAAGATAGACTCCCTTGAGATACACCAAGGTATGAGGTTGCTTATGTCATATACTTGGTGCTTGATTATTTTCTTATGTCATCTATTTGGTGTTTGAGTGTTTGGTGCCTATTATGTCGTATAGTTGGTTTATCTAACATGGTACAATTATAGTTGGTTGAATGTTTGATGAATTTCATATTATGAGTATGTGTTCCAATGATCTTGTTTTAAGATGATTGTACTAATACTTTATGTGTTGATATAGTTGAGATGTACTTGAGTGTAATAAGTGACAATTGTAGTATTATGTCTAATGCCTATGAGTTAACTATGAATTATGAGATGATTGCTAGTCTTGGTAAAGGTTGATTTCAAATTGATAGATATGTTTGTCTTGATATTTGGAACACATGTTTGACATGTGTAAAAAGTGCAGGAAACATGCTTGGTATTAGCATGACTAGGTAATAGTTGATGTGCTTATATATACTTAACAACTGGGTGAAGTGATAGCATATAGTAAGACTCAATTGTAGGAAGGTAAATGGTTAAAGAAAAGGAATTGGGCAAGAATCCTGATGGCTATGTTTGGAAACCCTAATTCCAAATGAATGAATGTTTTGCATAGAGGAAGCCTTCTTAACCTTGATTTTGTTTGACATTATGTGGATATGTGTTATAGTCATGAACATGTACTTGACAGGTATATTAGCTAGTTTCCAGATATGGATGGATTCATCAAGGGAATTTGAGCCCCTTGAGAGATGGCATGGGCATGTTCAGTTAGAAGGCAAAGTGCTTGGCATAATGATATAGGTGGCTCCAAACACATGCAAAAGTCCAAGAGGGCTAAAAAATGGTAAAAATTCAAAGTGGTCAGATTTCTCTAAAACTAGCACCAAATTGAAATGCTCGTCACCCTGATTCTAATGGTGCAAATGACACTCAAATCCGAGCTCGTATGAGGGAGATAGAGCCAGTTAAAGTTTTGATGAAAGTTGCCGTGTGGGCCAGGTTTAATGCCCTACAAATTGCACTGACAGCGGTCGCCGGAACCTGGCCACCAGATGGACGAAATTGTGGCCTCTTTAAAATGCCCAATGACCCTTAAAATCAGAAAAATTAAAAAATGTACGGTTGTTTTAAAAAGAACAAAAAATAGGTGGTGGGCCATGATCCCTGCCACCTCCATCGGTCAATATTGTAATTAAATGGGGTGACAGGTGGCCAAGCCCCACCATCCCAGACCGAATCATAACATATATCAATGGTGATTGGGGGCAAGCCACCCCTGGTGGAACCTAACGATACCATTTGAAATAAACATACCATATATTGGGCGGGCCACCTCCGGTGGACCTGACCCAAAGCCTCCTCCAGATGCCACTTGTCAATTCAAAGGGTGGTAGGGCTTGAACCTGCCTGGCCGATGTGGCCGAACCGCTTCTCAGGCACCCTCACAACAACACACAATAAAACTTAGCACAAACCGTTATGAAAATAAACTGCAACCGTCTACAAAAATGTAACAGCTTTCCCATTCGCGCCATATTTAACATTATGGTTAAAATAATATACTAAGGTGGGAGTCGAGGGGGTTTGAAACCCTGACCTCCCTACCTCAAATTGACCGCCCTAACCAACAAGCCAACGACCTTCTCATTGTTATTTTCGCCTCCTCACAGATACTTAAGCCTTGCATTATTTGCACATAAAGGAGGATAATGGGGGATAGAATGGGAGGCCATGAACAGACGGAACGGAGAGTGCTGAATGGATGTGTGGAAGCACAGAGGGGTCCACCCTAGGCACGAAAATCAAGGCGGGTTCCCAGAATATTCCAAGGGGATATTCTCATGCAGATTCTTTAAGGAATCTTGGAGATTCTTTGGGAGGTAAAATTTAATTTGATCCTAATGTAATCAAGTTTACAGTCCTTTTCTCAAATTTTCACAGGGAACACAATGGCGAGGTCAGATTCGCCTTTTGAGAAGCGAATTTGCAGATTCCTAGCAGAGGAGAATCTTGAGGGAATCTTCCAGATTCCTTGGAGGCTGAAATTTCCCAGATCCAGAATGCTGCCAACTTTATACTCATTCTTCTCAAAATTTCGCAAGAATCTCAATGGCGAGATCAGTTTTCTGATTTGAGTTGCAGATCACCAGTCAACCCAGAGGAGGGAATCTTTGGAGAATCACAGGGGAATCTAAAAGATTCCTTTAGGCCCAAATTTTGTTAGTGTCAGAATTCGACAAATGGATAGTCGATTTTACACCTCTCGACGACGAAGATTTAGTGGTGTAGTCAGTTTTTGTAGCTGAGTCTTCTATTTTTCATCCATTTTCTAGATTGGAGCGACTGTGTGAGATTTCAAAGCATGAAAAGTCGATTCAATGCCATTTGACTCCACAATTTCGATGGTGCATTCAGATCCAACAGTTGAGTATTCTATTCTTCAACCAGCATCGTTGTTGAGGTATATGAAGTGTTGTTTTCATGTACTTCTTTGATCATTTGCTGTGAGATGTACTATGTTGTTTCGATTCTTGCTTGATGTATGATGCAGAATCTTTATGTCTATTTCATGTGAGATGTATTCATCATGGATTGTTATGGGTGTTTTGGTTGAGATCCCTTTGATGCCATGATGGCGGGATACTCATTGTCACCATGGGTGTTTTGGTTGAGATCCCTTTGATGCCATGATGATGGGATACTCATTTTCACCATGTGTAAGATTATGTCATGCTGATAGGAGGTCTATTGTGAGTGATAGTTCCTATAGTGGAACATCTCGTGGAGAGACTTTGCCACTCATGTAGAGGGCACATGTCCTTGTATGATAGAAAACATAGTCCGTGTACATCTTCACCATTTCCAACATTGAATGAAGCAATGAACACCATCTTAACACCGGGCTCAGAGACGTTGTCCACATTGGAGGAACTCCGTTATCAATGTCTCATGTTTATGATTTGTTGATCATCATTATGTTTCCATTTGCTTAAGCATGCATATATGTTAATTTATGATCTTATAAAATGCAATTCTAACTACATCATGAAAGCAAAAGATCTTGGTTAAATCCGGAAGTTGAGTCAACTTGGATCACATAACAAGGTAGGCTAATTGGTATATTGTTATATTTGTTTATACATTGACAATTATGTATTTATGGTAGTGTGATCCAGGGAGTTGCATGACAAGAGAGGTTGCCATGAAATATTGAAGAAGGCTCGGGTTGAACTTTCCTTGGGAACCATGGGATTGAGTCATGGTGTCTATTGTTAGTCTCGTGCTTTTGATCTTTTGCGATTTGTTTGCACTTTATTCGTGACTTTGTTTACGTCTTGTGTATGGCCATACCACTTTGTTTATGGTTTCGTAATGTTTTTGGTTTTCCATGGTTTCTTATTGTTTGTTTCTTCTCTTTCCTTTTATGTTCGGGGTCTAGGGAATTAGTTAGGAAAGAGGAAAGTTAAGGGAGCCCAAGGAGAGATGAATGAAACCCAACATTTGATGTAAGGCTTGGATGAAGCTTAGTGCATGTATAAGGGCAGTTGAAGGCAAGAGTATGACAACTAGTTGGATTGGTTGGGTCCATTGGTGTAAATGGACGATGACGGGACAGTCATGAGAAAAGTAATCAGGAAAGGTAAAGTAAATAAATTTGAGGCGTCAGATGCCTTAGCTATGTTGGGAATTGTTGTTCTTTATGTTGTACATGCGTTGCATGTGTTTTAAAATATTTTGTCACACTCCCCGTCTCGTACCTTGAAGTGTCAAAATGACGAAAGTTGTTAGTGTATTCACCATGAAACATGTTCAAAATAAACCCTGAAAAAAGAAGAAAACTTTCCTTGAAAGAATTCTGAAGCAACTTGTCAAAAAACCTTGTTTTAGGAGCAACGCTTTTTGCATCACTAGTGACCCATGTTGGTACCTTGTTGCACTGTACTATCCTAGCGCTGCCAGCGCGACTTTTATCAAGAAAACTCGTGCTGAACCTTTTTAAGTAGTTTTTCCTAAAGTAGAGGAGGAGATTCTCTTACTAGCAGTCTCGAGAATGGCGATTTGGTTATAGGTGAATGAAGATTGGAACAAGACCTCCCATTCATGGTCCTTGATCCTACTTTCATGGATATTTCCCTTGAGATGTGGAACTTATCCCTCCTTTTATGGATCCTCAACTCCATCTCCTTACCTATAAATGAGATCCTTACTATCCACAACTTGTTGGCTATTGCTTGGTTGCCTTCCTAGTGCTGAACTATGCCCAAATGCTGCCCATTTTGCTAAGGAGAAAGGAGTGCGTGAAGGTTAAGGCTAGGACTTGGAAACTCACCTAAAGGAGGCTTCCAACATCAAGGTTTAAGTGGTTGTAATGTTACCTTTACCATCTATTAATAATAAATTATGTGTTTGCTTTCCATAAATGTGTCAATCATTGCTCATTTAGTATAATACTCCTTGATCTATTATATGGCTTATATCAGAATGGTTTTTTTCTATGTATGTGTTTGTTGTCTCCACATGATTTTCCTTGTAGGTATTCATCCATAACAGTGAAAAGGAGACTGAGCTTGGAAGTGAAAGAATCAAGGATGACACCAATGGATGTTAGCATCAAAGTGAGGTAGGTCATCTATCCTCCTTTGTGTTTTCCCGTATAAACTAGGAAAGTTTGCACATATTTGTTTTTGTTTGTTGCTAGATCCTCCCATAGGACGAGAGGGACTGTTTCTGTCCGTAGAAAGGATTGCTTGCACAACAAAGTGGTGACTTCGCTCGGGAGCTTATAACCCTTCAAACCTCCTTTTTATGTTTGGTCTTTTTTATTATTTTGACCAACCTCCTACTGATTTATAACTTAGGTCCATTATGGGTCCACATCTTGAGTAGTATGTTCGTTAGAGTGTCAAGTTTGGATATCTCTTTGAGTTTCTTTTCATTTTCCTAAGTCTTACTGGCTTAGCACGTTTTCTCTAGAAACAGTCATGCTGTCATTGTCGGTTTACCAATTACAGTCGCGCTAAAGACCTTGTCATCCTATCAGCACGGGTTTTTACCATTAAATTAGCGCTGAAAACCCCTGTTAGCGCATATTTTTACCATTAAAGTAGCATTGGTCCAAAAAATGAGAATTTTTAGGGTTTCTACTAGAAAAGTCTTGTGTGTCTTGATCTCTAAAGTTTCCTCCTGCTTTGTGTGCATATAACTTTCCATTATTTTTGTTGATCTCTTATTCATTTGCAAAAGTCCACCCCATTGTTTGAAGTAGTGAAAGTGAATTTTGGTTGGGTCTTTAGTTCTTTGGGTCAATCGAATTTACTGTGTGCTACTTGTATGTGTGGAAGGAATACTGATTTGTTGTTAGTTAAAGCATTAATAGTTCTTTTGGAAACCATAAAAGAAATGGTATTTGCATTTGCTTAGCTTTCATCTCAAAGTTTACATTTCAAAATTGCATTAGATTACATTACATTGACAATTCATTTTTGGGATTATCTTTGAGCATAGATTACATTACTTAGTGTTGAAAGCTGAAAAGCTTCTCATTCATTGAAAAGAAAAAGTGAAAAAATTCATGTAGGTGCATTTTAGTGAATTGAAATTCATTTTACTTTTGGTGGGTGCATTGGAATAGCAAAAGTGAAAGATCTAGTTAGGAAGCTTTGTTTGTTGCATACTTGGTTGTCGTATTAATGTTTGAAACTTCTTCCCTATGTTAGATAGCCTTCATTGAAATGGAAAGAATCATTTTTTCATATTAGTTGCATCGTAGGTGTGTTCAGGTGACATTGATTTTTGAGCCTTGAAACCAAAACATAATTCAAGATCAACTTTAAAACTCATCTCAATTAACCTAAGGATCATTTGGAATATTAACGCAAACATATAGAGGTCTAGGCTAGAGACGTGTTACAATGTCGTTAAACATAGGAGTTGTTGTTATTTGCCAGCGTTGCATCCAACATTCTCCAGTACTTTCGGGTATATCGGAGGCGCTCCATGCATGGTAAGTATATGGGAACGCTCTCATCAAACAGTTATCCATTAGACAACACTACTACAGACTGCACTCCCACGTACCATTGCATATATGTTGGGAGTCCCTTATAGGTTGTTATCCATACATAAGTAACCGAGTTTGCCGCCTTATATATCATGATACACCGAACACAACATTCGAGGAGATTGTTTGCTGTACGTTAAGTCCTTGGTTCGCCAAGGTGTATATTGTAGTTCACAGTTGCTTGGTAAACCTTTATGCCTAGATTCCTCTCTTTGATTTATTTTTGTTGTTAATTTATAAAATTAATTGACCGAGAAACAACATGCTTCCCATGGAAATATTCCTTAGTAGATCTTAGGTTGAGACTAATGGTTAGAGTTCCTGAATCCACCAATCAAGGAAACCCCTCTGATAGGAATCCTATTCATTTTCCTTCTTTTGGAAATATTAGTGCTCCTTATATGGCAATGTTTCCCCTTCCTAGATTTACCATTGATTTTCCAGTTTGGTTATTTTTGACCCCTTATGGTTCCGAATGTCCAAACTGCTTCTCAACTAGGTTCTCCTCCACATGAAACATATCAACCTCCAGTTGATCCTAAAGTTGACCCTTTACTTTCTTCACCTTCGGTCTTCTTCCTGTTTGTCTGGTGAAAGCCTATAAGTTAGTAACCAGGTGGATAAGAAGAAGAAGAAAAGGAATATTAAGAAGAAGAAAAATAAGCATGGGGGAAAACAAGCAACCATTGCTACAGATGCAACGAAAGTGTAGAAACCTTCCAATAAACCCCACAAAGTTAAATTCCCTTGCATGTTATGTAAGGGTGACCAACTTCTTAGAGATTGTCCTAGTGTTCCCAAGGTTTTAGAAGTGTGGTCCACAAGCTGACATCAACCTTTGTCATCAGCCCCTAGAGATCATGTTGGTGATAAACCCTCAACTAGTGATAGTAATGTCCATTTGAAAAAGGGTGAAGTCAAATTTCCCTATAGGTTATGTGAAGGGAATCATCCTATTCACCTTTTTACTTATATGGATGAAGCCTCAAAAGTGTTGGACAACCTTACAACTTCTCAGCCTCATCTTCTGACTGGTTATTAAAAGCTTTCCCCTGATCCTCCACTAGTTGATCAAGTGATTGATTAGAATTCATCTCTGGTTAATCCCTCTCTCTCTGAATGTGAATCCCATGAGCCCCTTCCTGACCAACCATTAGTTGAGAAAATGGTTGACTCGATTCCACCTTCAGTTGATTGTACCTTTCCCGTAAAGAGTGAACTTCATACCGCTCAGGTTCTTCTTGTTTCTTCAAATTCCAATGAATTGGGAGGAATCCTCTTGTTCCCATGATACAAGGGGGTGATTATCCCATTCTGATAAAATAAGGGGAAAGTTCTCCCATTCCCATGGCACCCCCTCCAAGTAGTATGGTCACTTCCTTTGATTGGAGTCGACTGGAAAGATATTGTCTTCCTTCTTACCTCCCCTTTCAGATCACAATACAAGCTTATAAAATACCCGTAACTAACACAACCATTGATAAAGGCGCATATGTTAGTATTATGTCCTCAACTACTTGGCAAGCTTTAGGTTCTCCGTAGCTTGTGCCTATTACCCATAATCTATTGGCTTTTAACAAAGGAACCAATCATCCATTAGGGATCCTTCCTAGTTGCCTATTACTTTGGGAGGAAAAATCATCTATATCGATGTGATGGTTGTCGAAGGCCCTTTGGATTTTAATTTACTCCTTGGCCATGACTATGTTTATGTCATGGGAGCACTTGTCTCTTCTCTCTTTCATGTGATATGTTTCCTACATGAAGGAAGAATCATGGCCATTGATCAACTTTCATTCGTTGGTCCGAAATTTTCTCCCAATCAACCAACATTCCTAAATGGTACTTGTATGCAAGTGGTATCACCCTCGCCACAGGTTAATTATGTGGCAACCTGTTCCATGCTTGTGTCTACTGATGATCTAGTTAGTGATATATGCATCATGTACTGGGGACATTGGAGCCTGATCTTTCCATTAGATCCCTTGACATGTATCCCTTATAGAGTGTTGTTCTCCCATCTAATGAGAAACTTTTGGAAGCCATGGCCTCTTATGGGCCATGATCAAGGTTCCCAGAGTAGAGTTCCTTGTCTTGTGTCAAGCTCCTTAAAACATGAAACAAAGTGTTAGAGCATAGTTCTTTGTCTTATGTCAAGCTCCTTAATAAATGAATTAAGGTTCTTAGAGTAGAGTTCCTTGTCTTGTGTCAAGATCCTTAAAAAATGAAACAAAGTGTCGAAGCAAAGTTCTTTGTCTTGTGTCAAGCTCCTTAAAAAATGAATCAAGATTCCTAAAACACAGTTCCTTGTCTTGTGTCAATCTCCTTACTAAATGAATCAAGGTTCCCCGAGCACAGTTATTTTTCTTCTATCAAGATCGTTAAAAAATGAAACAAACTGTCGGAGTAGAGTTACTTTACTTGTGTCAAGATCGTTAAAAAATGAAACAAGGTGTCATGAGCATGGTTATTTTCCTATGTCAATCTTGTTAAAAAATGAAACAAATCCCCTTCCAATTCGAGTCTTTGATTAGATCTTGTAAATTCCTAGTTGAGCCTTTCATTTGATCTTGTAAATGAACCTTCATTCCATCCACCTATTAGTAACCAATATTTGTCTTAGGTGAATGAAATGAAGCTTGGGGTGCATGTACCTTAAATTGAGTGATTATGCTGGGGGCATGCAAACCAAATCCAAGCATAGTTTTTCTTTGTTTCAAGCTTGTGTAAAAATGAAACCAAATCCAAGCATAGTTTTTTCTCATGTTTCAAGCCTGTGAAAAAATTAAACCATATTCAAGTATCCTCAAGCATAGTTTCCCATGTTTTAAGATTATGAAAAAATGAAACCATTCCTGCTTTACCTCTCGTGATTGCCATTTTTATTAGTCTGTTTTTCCTAGACGAGCCTTGGTTTTTTCATTCCATCGCCACGCTATCTTTGGCTGATCATAGGATTTGACTTGGTTGTTTTAACCTTGCCCGAGGAACATCTAGGATGAGTGGTCTTATTAGGCAACCTCTTGACCTTTACATGTTTTGATCAGTTCTATCATGACCAGAACCAGTTTCTATCCTTTATACCACTCGTTCGTCCAGGAGGAGTCATCTTTTAACTCTTTTCAGACTCTCAAGATATGAAAAGATTGTTGATCACTTGTCTTTTCAAACTCGTAAAAGTAAATAAAAAACATCTACTCAGTATAAGTTTAACCCTTTTCCAGACTGAGATAGACTAGCTACAAAAAAGGAATACCTTAGTCGAACATGGCTAAGAGGTTCTCTTGAGTTTTGTTTTCTACCTTTTCAGGCTTAAGAGATTATCTACGAAAAGGGACATCTAGAGTTTTCTTTTCGCCTCTTTTTCAAACTCTCTAAACATGAAAAATATGTCAAGATACCCGTTCGTTGGGCTCGTAAAACTAAAACAACAAAGGACTTGTCACCATGATGAGACCGAGCTACGCCTTCCTAGGGCTCGTTAAAAATACTAGGATGGATTCATTTTAAGGATGAACTTATACGACAAGCATATGACATCCTCTTCAATATTGAGATTAAAAATAATGAGGTACTCGCTAGAAATAATGGGGAAAAATGGACATAAACATATATCTTGTATTTTGTATAAAGGTAATATGTCGCTCTTAAACATGACACCTCTTTGTATCTCGTGTCGGGTTTGGGTTATCCTCACTTCATCACTTGCCTTATTGGGTTTTGGGAATCCATTTGCTTCTCATTTGATTACATCCTATTATCACCATGACCTCTGATGCTATGTTGAGTCAAATGTTGCCAAATTCTGGAGTCGTGTCACTGATATGTTTAAGAGAAGTCCCATCTGCAATTCAAACTACTTATACCCTGTTTCACTTTTCTGCAACAATCTTGAATCATTCTTGCCAACTCTGTAAAATACTATGTTTCATGTCAATGATGTGGGAAACATTATGGGCTTGCTTTGACGGATCACTTCCTGTCGACTCCAACTCATTATCCAGGAAGATGATCTAGAAACTCCCTTTCACTACCTTAGAGCTTGCATACCTCAATGGCAAGTTCTTACAATTCGACGATAGTCTCACATCATTGGCCTTCGATCGAATGATTTTGCGAGTGTTCAAATTCAAATTCGTTGTTCACACTCATGGATTGTGTTATTTTACCTTGAGATCCATCATCATCATTGGTGGTTTCTCTCGTGCCTGTTAACAATTTACATCAAAGACCAATAATCAGGAAGTTTTCTACCATGTTCGACTCCTACACATCTATTGACATGGTGGGATTCGTAATTTGGTTGGATCGAGACATAGATGAAGACCCTATTCTTCGTTTGATAAATCCAGGTTGCGTGGAGTTATTAGATATTCATGATTGTACACATGATCCCTTCTATTCGGATGGTTGTGTCCATGTCGTGGATCCATACACATGGTCCCTTCTATTCGGATTGATACATACATGCCGTGGATTCATGTATTGTTAGCTTCCTACTTAGAGATGTATTATTAGGCATACTTACATCAGAGATGCCAGATATCTTGTATCATGCTTGATTTGCAGGTCTCATGGTGATGATTCTCTGGGTCGTTGCCTTGACTTGTAAATAATTTCAACCATCACTTCTTGTTTGACCTTCATGCTTTAGGGGGCATATGTTATACATTATTTTTTCTCTCTACCCATTTCGTATCTTAATGTGTCAAAATGACGAAAGTTGTCAATGTATTCACCATGAAACATGTTCAGAAGCACCCCTGAAAAAAGAAGAAGAAAACTTGCCTTGAAATAATTATGAAGCAACTTGTTTTCAGGATCAATGCTTTTTGCTTCACTAGTGACCCATGTTGGTACCTTGTTGCACTATATTGTCCTAGCACTGCTAGCGCGACTTTTATCAAGAAAACCACTAAACCTCTTTAGGCGGTTTTTCCTAAAGTGGAGGAGAATCTTCTCTTACTAGAAGTCTCAAGAACGACAAGCTGGTTACAAGTGAATGAGAATTAGAATGAGACCTCCCATTCTTGGTCCTTGATCCTAATTTCATGGATATTTATATTGATATGTGGAACTTATACCTCCTTTTATGGATCCTCGACTCCCTCTCCTTCCCTATAAATGAGATCCTTACTATCCACAACTAGTTGACTATTGCTTGGTTTCCTTCCTAGTGATGAACTATGCCGAAATGCTACCCATTTTGCTAAGGAGAAAGGAGTGCTTGAAGGTTAAGAGTAGGACTTGAAAACTCACCTAAAGGAGGCTTCCAACATCAAGGATTAAGTGGTTGTAATGCTCCCTTTACCATATATTAATAATACATTATGTGTTTGCTTTGCATAGATGTGTCAATCATTTCTCATTTAGTATAATACTCCTTGATCTGTTGTATGGTTTATATTAGAATGTTTTTTGCTATGTATGTGTTTGATGTCTCCATGTGATTTTCCTTGCAGGTATTCATCTATAACAACGAAAAGGAGATTGAGCCTGGAAGTGGAAGAATCAAGGACGACACCAACGAATGTTAGCATCAGAGTGAGGTAGGTCATCTATACTCCTTTGTGTTTTATGGTATAAACTAGGAAAAGTTGCACATATTTGTTTTCGTTTATTTCTAGAGCCTCCCATAGGACTAGAGGGATCGTTTCTGTTTGCAAAAAGGATTTCTTGCACAACCTATTAACCTTGACCTTAGGATATCTAGTAATTATGTTGTGATCATGATTATGTTGGTGTTTATATATGTATACATGTATGTATGCATATCGTTGTTTGACAAGATCATGATTGTTTTATGCTAACGTTTATGTATACGTATCTATGTCATTGTCTGATAGGGTTGTCGGGGATTATTCATGGAGGAATGATTGCTTATGCAAATGAATGGCATGAAGAGGTTCCGGGTCTTACGCGGAATCAATTTAGAGGAGTAGCCCTAGCAAATCCATGAGGTTAGTATCATGTGGTTATGAGTTGATATTATGTGATTATATTATGTCTATGTTATGGGCAGACTATATCGAGGGATGCATAAGTGAAATGAAAATGGTGCGGCCTGCGACATGTTGGGACAAGCATGGATAAGATATTGGAATCAAGGTTTCTTGGTAGAGACAATATAGTTTTGGATGTGTGATACTATTGTTGTGCATGTGTTGTATATGTTGTTGTTACACCCTACAACCCCTTTTGTGGACAAGAGCAATCTCCCTAGATCCTAAATGGAAACTAGAAACAATCATGACAAATGAACCGGCTCTTTCTCTAAGTTGAACTTGTTTGAATGATAAGCAGTCTAGCTAATGGATGGGTCTCTTACCGGTTTTGCGAAATGCCTGATGAAGATCACTAGTTGTGACTTGATGCAACTCTTCAATGCTTAATAGGACTTGCAAACATAAACCATAAAAAGGATCAAAAACACATGTGATATAATAATTCAAACAACTTAGCCTAATGATCAAGGAAATTAGGGACTGAACTTGCCTTAATGAACATAATAAACAATAGTAAACTATTCATCATCCACAAAAGACAAAATGAATGGGAGAAAGTGCTCATTTGTATTAATCAGAAGATAATAGGAGCCTTACAACTTTCGCCTTGATGCTGTGAGGTCCCTCACAAATGCCTTCAATATCCTCCTTAGATAACAAGCTCTCCAATCTCAAACTAACAACATAAGTTTGTATTCTTTGAATTCTGACCCTCTTCATTCCTCAACCCTCTAGTCCTTTTATAGATCAAAGAGGGGTAAGTTTTAGATCCTTAAGAAGATGACGAACCTCCTTTAATGCAGGATTAGGTTACCATGATAAAAGGGATGGAGATGCATCTTATGAGGGTTATAGACTGAATAATCATCACCTGGAAGCATTCAACTGGGAAACGTTCGACCAACTATGTATATGGAATGTACTTTTTATTTTTACTTTCTAGAATTCACCTGCGCGGGTTTATAGTTACAAACAGAGTGCAACTCTGCACTGTTCTCAGAGTCAATTTCAGCGCATGCATGGGAAATGCTAGAGAAATTAGCAGAGGTGGAACTTAACAAGGTGTGAGAGATATTTGACCCAAATTTCTCAGGTACTTTAACATATTTTGAGTTGTTTAACTTCTAAGGGAGCTGGTTTCAACATGTTCACGGATGGTAAAAATATGCATAAATTGATCAAGTTTCATCGCGACAAATTGATGTGTAACAGACTTCCCCCTAAAGTGTGAAGTCTAAAAAATAAGTTTAAAAGATTGAAGCGCTTTATCATTCCAAGGATCAGATCAGAGGCAATGGTGCAAGGAACATTCAAGGGAACATAATGAAAAATATATATCAAAAATCATCTTTGAGGTATGCATTCCCCTACTCAGAGTAAAGAGAACTCAATGAACACACATGGAAAAATTAAGATCATATAGATGGTAGACACAACATGGACACAACCATCTGTCTACCTAATCATGAATATAAAGTTTCCTTGCAACTTGGATTGATGAAACTAAATCCAGGGTCTTGATCTTCATCTCTCGATCCACAGTATGATTCTAACCATGTGAGTGAATGTCTCGAAGTCGAACATGGCAGAAACCACTTGATTACCAGTCAATGATATGAACCGTTAACAAGCGCGAGAGAAACCGCCAATAATGACAATGGTTCTCAAGGTACTCCAAGTACAATCTATGAAGTGCAAATATGTGATCTAAAGTTGAACACTCATAGAATCATTCGACTGAAGGCCAATGATGAGAACCTATCATCGAAAGTTAAAAACTTGTCATTAAGGCATGCAAGCTTCAAGGTATTGAAGGTTTCTAAATCAATTTCCTATATAATGAGATGAAGTCGATAGGATGCGATTCATCGTAGGAAAGCCTACGACACGAAACATGATATCAGGTTTTGAAAATAATTACAAGGACTGACTCAAGGATGGCCAACGCGAATGAAGGTAAATATTTTGCAAAAGGATTTTAACCAAGGTTGAAATTCTCTTGAACACATAACAACACTATAACAATTTGGCAACATTTGACTTAACGACGATACCCAAAACCATGAAGACTTTCAATGAGGTTTGATTAAATGTAAGACAAATAGATTTCCCAACCTGGACATGAATGTGATGGAGTGCTATGTTCAAACGGACATGCTACCTTTTGATGATGTAGAATGGACACTTTCCCCAATTTTCCCCCACCATTACTAGCAAGTACCTCTTTATTTTTTACAAGCTTAAGAAGGATAAATTATGCTTGGATTGTAATCTCAACCTTCAGATGAGTCCATCGAAGTATTTTTAATGAACCTTAAGAAGGAATGGTTCGGTCTCCTCATGCTTAACGAGTCCAATACTATTTAAGTTTTACGAGTCTAGTAAAGGTGTAACTCGGTGTCGTTTTCCTTTTAAGAGTTTGAAAAAGACACAAAAATAAAAACTTAGTCAGCTCTTTAACCGTAAAATTTTGATGAGCCCGGAGAAAGTAAAGCTCGATGATTTTCATTTTTAGAGAGTCATAAGAAAAACATATGTAGAATCCATCAGGTTATTTTTCGTCAGTTTAGTCTCTTAGGTTCGAAAAAGGATAAAATAGTACAAGAGATAACTTTGTTGACCATGTTTGATCAACGTATACCATTTTCGTAGTCCTGGCTCAGTTCGTAAAAGGGGTAAACTTATACTGAGTGGAAGATTGTTCATTTACTTTTATGAGTTCGAACAAGCAAGTACTCGACAATATTTTCATTTTGAAAAGTTTGAGAAGGGCTTAAAACAAGACTGCATGATTTTTGAAAAATAAGTTTAAAAGATTGAAGCGCTTTATCATTCCAAGGATTGGATCAGAGGCAATGGTCGAAAACCTGCAAGGAACATTGAAGGGAACATAATGAAAAATATATATCAAAAATCATCTTTGAGGTATGCATTCCCATACTCAAAGTAAAGAAAACTCAATGAAAAAGCATGGAATAATTAAGATCATATAGATGGTAGACACAACATGGACACAACCATCTATCTACCTAATCATGAATATAAAATTTCCTTGCAACCTGGATTGATGAAACTAAATCCAGGGTCTTGATCTTCATCTCTCGATCCACAATATGATTCTAACCATGCGAGTGAATGTCTCGAAGTCGAACATGGCAGAAACCACTTGATTACCAGTCAATGATGTGAACCGTTAACAAGCGCGAGAGAAACCACCAATAATGACAATGGTTCTCAAGGTACTCCCAGTACAATCTATGAAGTGCGAATATGTGATTTGAAGTTGAACACTCATAGAATCATTCGATCAAAGGCCAATGATGAGAACCTGTCGTCGAAAGCGAAAAACCTATCGTTAAGGCATGCAAGCTTCAAGGTACTGAAGGTTTCTAAATCAGCTTCCTAGATAATGAGATGAAGTTGATAGGATGCGATTCATCATAGGAAATCCTACGACATGAAACATGATATCAAGTCTTTAAAATAATTGCAAGGTCTGACTCAAGGATGGCCGATGTGAATGAAGGTAAATATTTTGCAAAAGGATTTGAACCAAGATTGAAATTCTCTTGAACACATAACAACATTATAACGATTTGGCAACATTTGACTTAACAAAAATACCCAAAACCATGAATAATTTCAATGAGGTTTGATTAACTGTAAGACAAATGGATTTCCCAACTCGGACATGAATGTGACGGAGCGCCGTGTTCAAGAGCGACATGCTACCTTTTGATGATGTAGAATGGACACTTTCTACAATTTCCCCCCACCATTACTAGCAAGTACCTCTTTATTTTTTACAAGCTTGAGGAGGATAACATATGCTTGGATTGTAATTGCATCCTTAAAATGAGTCCATTGAAGTATTTTTAACGAACCCTAAGAAGGAATGGTTCGGTCTCTTCATGCTTAATGAGTCCAATACTGTTTAATTTTTTACGAGTCTAGTAAAGGTGTAACTCGGTGTTGTTTTCCTTTTAATAGTTTGAAAAAGACACAAAAAAAAACTCACTGAGCTCTTTAACTGTAAAATTTTAATGAGCCCAGAGAAAGTAAAGCTCGATGTTTTTCATTTTTAGAGAATCAGAAGAAAAACATATGTAGACTCCATCGGGTTCTTTTTAGTCGGTTTAGTCTCTCAGGTCCAAAAAAGGATAAAACAATAAAAGAGATAACTTTGTTGACCATGTTTGATCAACGTATACCATTTTCATAAACAGTCCTGGCTCAGTCCGTAAAAGGGGTAAACTTATACTGAGTGGATGGTTGTTTATTTACTTTTATGAGTTCAAACAAGCAAGTACTCGACAATATTTTCATTTCGAAAAAGTCTAAAAAGGGCTTAAAACAAGACTGCATGATTTTTCGCTTTTTGTAATTTTTAAAGAGCATAAAAACCGATAAAAATCCGTTAAAATGTCAAAAATGATTAATCTTGACTCTGTAAACGATCCTGCACATTTAAACTCATTAACTCGTCATAACTGCTCCAAAAGGTGTTTTCCCTCTTAAAAAAATTCAAAATATAAAAAATATATTTTTTAAGGTTAAAAAAACTTATAAAAGTGGGAAAAAGTAATTTATTTTTACCATTTGCATTTTCACCAGTTCAGAGTAGAGAGGGGGTTTTACTGTGAAACTTCCAAGACTGATTCCAAGCCAACTGGTGGACGAAATCACATGAAGTTTCCTCCAGGTAGAAGATCTCCCCATAACTTACTTTTCTATCCATTTATTTTTTAATTAATTTTTTTGGGACAAAGATTTGTCCAAAAATGCACCCTCGACCTTGCGCGTGTTTCGCTCAATTGGGACCTCACAACCTGACAAAATTTCCATACAGAGATTCTCGGCCTACGTAGAATTCTGCTGGAAATTTCTGTGCAACTGCGCCCTGTCCTTAAAAGGGCAGCCACACAGGCACGGTGGGCTATTTCTAAAATAATTTCTAAAGCCCAAAAAACATGAAATGAGTTTCAAAAAAGCTTCTAACTGCTTTAAAATGGTCATTTCAAGTCATTTGTTTTCTAAAAAATGGAATGGAGGGAAAGAGAGCATGGAACCAATGATGCAGCTACTCTTGTGGATCTGGCCACTTTGCAGGCTCTCAGGACTTGTGGCCTCCTGAAATATTGGCTAACCCTTGGGATGAAAGCCCAAGTGGATCCGATGACATGGTTGGTGAGGACCTGGAATGTCGAGGAACAATGTTTATTGATTTTTGATCATCGCCTCAACATTGTTGTTGATGACATCTATTTCTTGACTGGGTTATCTCATTAGGGAGCCAATCTTTCACTATTTGGATCGAGAGCAGGGGAGATACTACTAGTGGATACCTATGATTCTTTTGTAGGGCTGCACCGCCCAAAGATGGAAAGATTGATATTCAATCCATCAAACTTTTACCCTTGAGGACCATTGCTTTCACTGTTTGCAAACTATGTGGCAATGTTGCCCTTCATCTAGCCACATACGCATAGATACAGACGGTCATGGAATGCTAGGAGTCCATGGTATACAATTGGTGCGAGGTAGTAGTGGTAAATATGAAGGGCCAATTGAATAGGTGCAAGAATGGTAAACCAAAATTTTTTGGTTATGGTGCCATTCTAGTTTCTTTTTCCCTATAAGGGGTACATTTTTTGGCCACAACAGATTCAGGCAGATGAGGGGGTTTTGAGGGATCCATGCATGATGAGTTGGGTTACACTAATGGCACGCCATGGTGGTGCCAATCCTGTAGTGAGGTATATGGCAGAGTTTTTTGACTGGATGAGCCAATAGATTTTTCCGATCGAGGACTTTCCGTATACCAAGGTAGATTACAGAGGTGATCCTAATATCCCACTTCCAACCAAAGCTCAGTGGGGTGATTTAGGTAAGAATTTCTCATTTTCGTATATTTTCAAAATTTTCAATTTTTAAGTGTTTTTGTCTTCAGAGGCTAATTATCCGAAATGCATGTGCAAATGTTCTGAAATGCATGTGCAGATGTGGGTCCAACCCAGCCAGTCGGGACGAGACGATACGATAGACAAAGTGAGCAACCTATGGTAGCTACAACAACGAACACAGAGGTAGATGACATCCTGACAGAGTTGGAGCACAAACTTGAGAGGTTGCCTGCCAACATCCTAGAGATTGGAGTTGATGACATTCCACACAGCTATCAGAGGCACGTAGTTAGGGTTCCAGGGCCTCTCAGACATTTGCTGCGTCGAGTTGCTCATGCTATCATGTGTTATCATGAGCATCACCATGCCTAGTTGTTCTAGTTGCTAGGACCATTTTTGACTTTTTGGTGTCAGCATTATTCGAAAAATAAAAGGCCACGAGGCCTTATGTCCTCAGATGACATATTTTGTAGACACACCCAAACTCTATTTTAATGAAAAATCTGCTACTCTATCTATGTTTATCTCGATTAATGTATGAATGAATATTGTTTTTAATTTACAAATGTTGCAAATGTCTATTTAACATATGATTCGCCAATGCATTTGTCAATGTGTTTAAATATCTCAGAATGTGTTGATATTCGATATAATCAAATTGCCTTTCCAAGATGGGGACTCGTAAAAACATCCTTAACATGGTTGAACTCATTATTGAATAGACATCGTTTAAATGTAATACTACGAGCTGCAAATCTAACCTAACGATCAAACATCAGATACCAAATGTAATGGAATAAGCTAATATCTCAATGAATATGCTATATTTTGATATATTGTTCATTGTTTGATCGAGACATATTCTGTGAATAGAGACTAGCTCGTCACTGGGTGAATAGATAACCCAAGCCGCGGAAGATAAATTCTGAGTACTACAACTAGCGCCATCAACAAAGCCAATGTAAGTTGGAGAAAACGTTGACATCTGCAAATCAAGTGTAAAAACAAGCTAAGGAGGAGAAGTAGTAAAAAACACTAATTTATCACACATACCTAAAAATTTTAAATAATGTACAAATCTTCACCAAAATTTTATACAAAATATTTCTTTAGGTAAAGATTATTTCTGGGATTTCCCAAAGGAACACCATCATAATCAACCATCAATAGGTAATACGACTTCCAAACCATAAACAAGCTGAAAAGGAGTAAAACTGGTCGATGTTTTTACAGAAGTGCAGTAAGCCATAATGATGAAAAGAGCATAGAGTACCAGTTTCCTTTATGCATACCAACTATCAGTTTAATCATATTGGTTAAAAATTTATTGACAGGTTCGACCTAACCATTAGCTTGTGGCTAATATGGAGTAGAGCTATCATGGTGGAGGTCGAGTTGCACAGACAGTTCGACCATCATAAAATGATGAAAATGACTATTGTGGTTTGTAACATAGCTTGTGGGATGTCGAACCGAGTAATCAAATGACTGAAAATGAAAATAGCTACAGTTTTTCCCTCGTCTCTATATGTAGTTATCGCCTCGACCCATTTTGTAAATTAATTGACTACAAGGATGATATATCCATGCCCCCCAGTCGAGTGAGGGTTACAAGTGACGAAGTCGATGCCCCATTTGGCAAAAGGACTGACAACTATGATTGGGTGAAGAGGAGCAGGAGGTGCTTGCATTTTGCGATCATAAATTTGGGAATTATGGCATTTTCATACTGTAGTGATGTAGTCTTTAAACATTGAAGGCCAAAAATATCCAACACGTAATATCTTTTGGGTAGTAGCATACCGAGACATGTGACCACCACATGCTCCAGAGTGGCAATCATTTAAATCTTTTTCGGCTTCTTGAAAAGTTAAACAACGTAGGATACATAATCGACACCATGACGATAAAGAGTATTGCCAATAATGTTGTATTGTTGGGTTTGATATCAGATTCGCTGCCAATCAATTTTGGATAACTCAGGCCTAAAAGTTTGTGTTTGGAGATATATAATGATGTCTCTGTACCATGGATCCAATGTACTAATAAGAAAGAGAGATTCGTCAACAAAAGAATCTTCTGCTATAGTTTCTATATCAGTATGGGGGAAGTCACACAATAGTTCAACGAAAACCAAGGATTTCTTTGATTTGGATTTTTCAAATTCTAGATCAAACTCTTATAAATGACTATCCACTTCAAGCATTTCCCCCTAGAAGTTGCTTCGTGAGAATGTACATGATAGGGTTGCAATCTGAAATGACAATCCTTTTTTAGAGAAGTATATATTGACGGAATCGTTGAACAACTTGCATAGTTGCAAAGGCTAACTTCTCCACATGTGCGTATTTAATCTCAGTTTCAGTGAGACTCCTACTCAAATAGTAAATCACATGTTCGCTGCTAGAATCATCATCTTGGACTAACACCATGCCAATGGTGGCATCAGATGTGGCTAAGTACAGAAAATAGTCTCGATGATAGTCGGGTGGATGTAGTAAAGGAACATTAGTCAGTGCATGCTTTAATGCATCAATATATTTATCAGCAAGATCATCCTAGAAAAATGGAATGCCCTTTTTCAACAGTTAAGTAAAACCCTGTGTTAGTTCAGCATAATTGTGGATGAATCTACACAAAAAGTTTGCCTTCCCTTGCAAGCTTTGGAGTTGAGTAAGGCTAGAAGGAGCATGCAAATTCAAAATTGCCTCTACCTTGAGGGGATCGACACAAATTCATTCCTTTGAAACTATGAAACCTAGAAGGTGATTGGATTGCACACAAAAAACACAGTTTTGCGGATTCAAGCGAGTATTGTAATTCCTACACTTAATGAAAATCGCTTTTAAGTGCAATGGGTGATCCTGCCGTTTCATGGAATGAGCGAGAGGTCATCTAAATAAGGTTGAACAATATGCTTGATATCGTAGAATGCGTAAGACATTGCTCATTGAAAAGTTGTGCCAACGTTTTTTAGGTCAAATGGGAGTTTGCGATAAGAAAAATTTCCCCATGGGCATATAAATGCGGTTTTATATTGATCAACAATGAGTATGTATAGAGTTCCATAGTTGTTTTGTTTTGACACCCTTTTTCCACCATTTTCCTCTTTTTCATCATCACTATCAACTCAATAAAAGTATTAAATCATAAATTTTGATAAGGTAACAAATCTTACATGTCTTATTTTTCATGTGTTAATGTTCATTATTGTTATATTAAAGAGTGCATTAGCTACAGAATAAACATGATTCTGTAGCCATTTTATAAATCTGCAGCTACCTCCATGGTTCACTGGGTTCTGGTGCACTAATGAAAAAACTACGCATATGGGTAGTTGAGGATCAATCCCCTCATGGATCTCCTCCTATTTGCTTGAGCAAATTCATTGAAGGAATCACATAGTGGCGCGGTCAAATATACAGGTCAACAGGTAGCAGCAAGAGTCTAGGCACAACACCTTTTCTTGATTTGCTTTCCAAATAGAAAATCAATGAAATAATGCTTTTCATGTCTAGTTTCATATTAGATTTAGGATTGAACAACATACTTGTCAGCATAGAAGTCTCAACTGATTGAGCATGCATTTTTATATAAATACATATTCTCTGTAAACGATATCAAAGAGGAAGTATTAAGTTAATTGCTGAAGAAATTGTGAACCAGACCTTTGTTCTTGTATTCATTTGAAGTTACTTTTTTGATTCGATGCGTATGTGATCGTGAATCATACCTACTGGATGCGGAGGGCCCCTGCAGATAGTCAAGGTTTTTAGTTTATTTACATTTCGTTGCTTTATGATTGTTTTCATTCAATTGCTTTTTGTTATCACTGCATTCTAGTTTAATTACTTCATTGTTTTCAGTATTTCGTATAACTCATATTATTTCGTTTACCATTTCGTATTTTGTTATGCTTTCAGTCATTTAATAGATTAGTCCTTCAATGTTTTTCACCTTAGATAGTCCTTCCATGCTTTCTAGAATCATAATTTATACCACTTTGTAGTTTGTAATTAGAGATTTCTTTCATACTCTTTAAGATCAAAATTTGTACATATATTTTGTAGACAAGACTTTGTTTTAATTCCAATACTCCATTTCATAAGCAACAAGGTGTTTATATAGATTCATAATTTTAGGATACTCAAATAGATATGATTTAGTAGACTAATCTAACACAAGTTTAAACTCCCATTTAATCTAACAATAACTTAACTCTCATTTATTCTAACAATAGGTTAAGTTTCAAGTATTAATTTGTAGAAATCTAACTCTAATGAAAATCTAGATAACAATGAAAATATCAAAACAAACATAACCATCATCTTACTAAACGAAAGAATAGGCTTATAGCTATATAGTGCACTTGCACTTCACAAGTTTACCAACTTTGGTCGATAATTTATGCTTGCAATTTAAGAACATTAAATTGACCAAACATTTTAGTGTCGTTGCCGGGGAAGTGTAAATAGAAGCCTTAAAAAAAATCGAATAAAAACATGACATGCATAGGAAAATAGACTCTAGAGGTAGGTTTGTAGGTCAGGGAAGAAGTTCAATTCCTACATTATCACTCACTCCACCATGACCTCGTAGTGCCACACCACCCACACAAACTCGAATTCCATCCATAGCAGGCCAATATAGATTTCCTAAAGTCTTGAGATCCGAAATCCAATCTAAAGGTTCACCAACTTCATCAATAAAGGCTGTGATAGAAGAAAATCCTACATCTCCAACAACTGGAATAATTTTTCTATCTTCAACTGGAGAGCAACTTCTAGCTCAAGAGTTAGAAGTTCCTTCTGAAGAAGAAGAGGAAGTAACTTACTTCAAACCATTGATAGAGGAACTAGAAGAATTAGAAGAAAAACTAGATAATCCTATTGTAGAACTGGATATCTCTTTTGAGGAATCCATCATGGATGAAGAAGGAGAAGTAGAAGTACAAAATATCAATGGTGAACAACATAGGATTGGAGGAGGAGGAGGAGAAAACAGAGGAGGTGGAAGAGGGGGTGGTAGAGGTAAAGGAAGAGGAGATCCATAACCTTTTGGATTCCCTATCCTTGATGAGGATACAACATTAACAATGAAGAACATCTCACCCTCTATTCTCCCCAGTTTTCATGGAATAAGAAGTGAAGACCGAGAGACATTTCTCTTTGAATTTGAAGTATTATGTAGATGATATGACTATCTACATGATGCTCAAAAACTAAAATTGTTCCCTGCCACCTTAAAGGATGCATCATTCAAATGATTTATGAGTTTAGAAACAAATCCTATAAGGACATGAGCACACATGAAAGATGCATTCTTAGAGAAATATATGGATTATTGTATTCCTCATAGCATCAAAGATGTAGTCTTCAAAATGGTACAAAAGGAAGGTGAGAAACTTGAAGACTTTGTCGAGAGATTTGTTTATAATATCAAAAGGGAAAAAATGAATAATCTGGATGAGGAAAATTTGAAAGCTCTCTTACTCAAATCCATTAAAGATGAGTGGATTGATATTCTCAATCTAATGGGAAAAGGAGATATTTCTCAGTTACCCTTTGCAAATATCTGTGATCTATGTGTACATATTTCTAGAGGTAAAGCAAGAACAAGAAAAAGTTAAAGGGATCCTCTTTTATCAAGAGTAAATAAATTTACAGCCGAGACAATAATTAGGGCAGAAATAGGTAGTTTGCTTGATAACTTTAAAATAGATATTTTAGGGAGTCTCAGTGAGCAAATTGACATGCTTAGAATACAAAACAAGTAGAAAGCTGAAAATGCTGCATTATCCATATTTTGTCCCAGGTGTAGAAAGAAACATGTTCTAAGAGATTGTCCTTTAGATTTAAAAAGCATAGAAGCCTATCTTATATGTGTGGAAAATAACGATACAAAAGAATGTACCTCTATACTGAGTCTTAAGGCTGTGAGTGAAGAAGGAATGCCAAATCAGGTAGACCCCCTTTAATTTATTGCCAAAAAAGACCATGGAAAAATCATCAAACCAATCAAAATCAAGGTTTTAATTCTCAACAATTTTCACAATCTTCACAAAATAATTGGAATCCACCTATACCATGGCAGCCTTGGACTCAACTACCATAATCTTGGAATCAAGGATGGAAAAATCCTTATGGAAGATATTCTCAATATCAACAATATCTGCCACCTTATCGAAATTTTCCACCACAATACTTCCCTCAAGCCAACTAGTTACCTCAAGCTCAAGCTCAAAATGCAAATCCACAACTTTCTCTGCCATTTGCACAAATACCAAATCAATCACCCGTTCAACCACTCCCAAATCCAAACAATAAAACTTCACAATATTTTTACAACTTAGAAGGACATAATCCTCAAACTTATATGATAACTCCATTACATATGAATAATGTTCAATTAAGGTTTGGTAGAGTATTAGAAAGGAAGAAACCATATGTTGTTATTCAAGAAATAGAAAATAATTTTCAAAAAGACAATAATAACTTTGAAGAATAAATTTCCCTTCCTCAAAAAGAAAATATTGAAACAGAAAAAAGTCCCACACATTCTAATAATGCTCCTATTATAGAACAACCTTTAGTATCTATCACAAGACCACCATTTCCTGAAAGGTTGAAAATCGATAAAGGGGTAGAAAAACAAATCATATTGCCTGATTATGATATGTTAGATGAATTGAAAAATGTCTGTATAAAAATTCCTTTATTACAAGCAATAAAAGAAATACTGATTTTTGCAAAAACAATTAAGCAATTGAGTATTAAAGGATCAGGAAGAAAAATAAAAGAAATAAAAAGAATTGAATTAGTCGGGAAAATTGCGGATATTATGATGGGGAAGACAACAATTCAGAAATATTTAGATCCGAGAAGCCCCATTGTAAAAACACACATCAATGGTACTGAAATACCAAACACTCTGATTGATCTAGGAGCAGCCATAAACATAATGAGCAGACAAACTATATATACATTGAAGCTTGCCAATCTTCAATACACACCAACATTGTTACAATTAACAGACAGGTCTGTAATTAAACCCGATGGTGTGTTAGAAAATATATGTATCCTTAGATTCTTGGGAATATCCTGTTGATTTTGTGATTTTAACCCCCAAGAATAATTTAGGAGGACAAACATTAATTTTAGGAAGGCCATGGTTAGCTATAGTCGATGCCTTTATCAGTTGTAGATCAAGAGACATGTTTATCTCAGATGGAAGCTCAACAAAGAAATTTACATTGTACCCACCTACAAAAACAATGATAGAAGTAGAAAATGAAGAATGGATGGATGAAGATAATGATATACAACCAGTTTTCACTACTACACAAATAAATGAGGAGGATCAAATTTTAAATTCAATAGAAAATCATGAACCCTCTTTATATTGTGACGATAATCAAAAATTTTAAGAACAATATAATATTGAATATCTATCATCTAGATAAATGTCTTTACATTCTATGGAAAAAATTGGAAATTCTTCAATATAAATTTTTCCGGGAAAAACCTTGAACATCAATGAAAACCTAGAAGAATTACAGAAAAAGAAATTGGTAGAAATATTACAAAAACACTCTTTTGCATATGCATGGGAATACACTGATATAAAAGGAATTGATCCTAAAACCAGCATGCATCATATATATATTGAAGAAAATGCTAGGCTAGTTTGACAACCACAAAGAAGAACAAATACAAACTTAAAAGAAATTGTTAAAGAAGAATTACAGAATTTGTTAAATGCAGCTTTCATCTATCTAATATCATACAGTCAATGGGTTTCACCCCTAGTAATTGTTCCTAAGACAAATGGAAAATGGAGAGTATGCATTGATTATAGGGAATTAAATAAAGAAACTTTAAAAGATCACTTTCCACTTCCTTTCATAGTTCAAGTTTTAGATACATTAGCAGGGAATTTTTTTATTATCATTTTTGGATGGTTTTAGTGGGTATAATAAGATTCAAGTAGCACGTGAAGGTCAAGACAAAACGACATTCACCTGTCCATGGGGGACTTATGCTTACCGAGTACTTCCTTTTGGATTATGTAATGCTCCAACAACATTCCAAAGAGTAGTACTAGGAATTTTCTCTGATCTTATTCATGATTGTGTGGAAGTGTATATGGATGATTTTACAGTTTATGGAAATTCTTTTGAAGAAGCACTTGAAAATTTAGAAAAAGTTCTCATAAGATGCAAAGAAGCAAATCTTTCTTTAAGTCATGAAAAATGTTCTATGATGTTTAATGAAGGAATTGGTTTAGGTCACCATATTTCAGGAAACAGAATTAAGGTAGACTCATCTAAGGTAGAATTTATTTCCAAATTATCAATTCCAAGTTGTCAACAAGATGTTAGGAGTTTTCTTGGTTTTACTCGATATTATAGAAGCTTCATAGAAAACTTCATAAAGATTGCATCTCCACTCTTCAAATTACTCACCAAAGACTGTGAATTTAGTTGGAACTTTGATTGTCAAAAGGCTTTTGAAACTTTGAAAAAGAAGATCTTTGAAATACCCATCTTAAAAGGACCTAATTGGAAATTGCCTTTTCATATATCAACTGATGCTTTAGATACAACTCTAGGAGCCGTGTTAGGACAAAAATACGTCACTCCTTATGCCATTTATTATACCAGTAAAAATTTAACTCCTGCATAGCTAAATTACACTGTAATTGAGAAGGAGTTTTTAACTGTCATTCATGCCATTAATAAATTTAGACATTACATTACGGGCTATGAAACTTTTGTTCATACAGACCATTCTGCCATTATATATTTAATGAATAAACTAGTTACTAATGCTAGAGTAACAAGATGGCTATTATTGTTACAAGAATTTAATATCACCATTCTAGACCGACCTGGAAAGCAAAACACAATTGCTGACTTTTTATCTAGAATTCAAAATAATAACAATGATATACTTGTAGAGGATAAGTTTCATAATGAATATATTTTTGTAGTGTCTACTAAATCACCTTGGTTTGCAGATATTTCCAATTATTTAGTTTCAGGAAAGTTACCCTCTTATTTGTTTCGTAGAGAAAAGAGAAGAATAATCCAAACAACTGCATCTTATTCATGGATAAATGAAGAATTATACAAGCCCCAAGGGTTAGCCCAATCTATCAAGATGGGGCCTCGCCAAATGGGAGGTCACAAGATCAATTCCCGAAATCTCTTGGGGTCAGGGCTTGCAGTAGGCCGCGGGGTGTCAAGCCCAGATTTTTTCAGTGGACGTAGCGCCACCTGTTGACCAAAGGTGTCCGTGAACCATGTGCAAAAAAAATAAAAAAAATAAAAAAAAAGAAGAATTAAACAAGACAAGAGCAAATCTCATCATTCGAACGTGTGTAAGAGAAGATGAAATACTTAAAGAATGCCATGATGAACCATGTGGGGGTCATTTTGCTGACAAAATAACTACTTATAAAGTCCTTCTCTTAGGATATTATTGGCCTTCCCTTTTTAAGGATGCCAAGGAATATGTTAAGAGGTGTGATAACTGTCAAAGAATGGGGAAACTTGTTCCCTTAGATTAAATTCCACTACAACCTCTGGTACTCATCGAACCTTTTGAAAAATGGGCTTTGGATTTTGTTGGATCAATTAATCCATCTTCAAAACAAAAAAATATATTCTTGTATGCACTGATTATGTTACTAAATGGGTAGAAGCTAAAGCACTTTCTTTTGCTACTGAAAATGCTGTAGTTTCATTTCTTTTTGAGGTTATTTCTACTTGTTTTGGTGTCCCAAGAGAAATTGTAACATATCAAGGAAAACAATTTACATCCAGAGTTGTGCAAAAGATAGTAGAAGAATATAAAATCAAGCATTGAAAGTCTACTCCATACCATCCACAAGCAAATGGACAAGTCGAGTCTACCAACAAAGTGATTGAAGCAATCCTTACCAAGATGTTTCACTTGCATAGAAGGGACTGGGCATAAAAGTTTCCAGAAGCTTTATGGTTCTATCATACCACATGGAAAAAAACTACATGACATACTCCCTATGAACTTGTTTATGGGAAGCAGGTCCTATTTCCAATTGAGTTCTAGATTCAGACCTACAAGATAGTAGTCAAGTTGGGACTTGACTTACCAGAAGAAAAAAACAAAGAATGGGACAACTCAATGAGCTTGATGACATAAGGCAAGATGCTACCCAGAAGACTATTTTAGTCAACCAACAGAGATCCAGATGGCATGATAAATACATCAAAGAAAGAAAATTTTAGCCAGGAGACTGGGCATTACTCTTTGATTCAAAGTTCAAAAATTTCCAAGGAAAATTTCAAATTCACTGGCTTGGGCCTTATGAGATTGAAAATGTTTTTGATAATGGAGTAGTCAAAATTAAGACTATTGATGAAGAAAAATTTCCTCTCCTATTGAATGGACATCGACTCAGGATCTATCACAAACTAATGACAAAGGAGGATTTTTTAAAGATTATCCAGGACAACTTTGAGTTGGTTAAGATTCAAGAAGAATTCTTCTTCTTCTCCACCTTAAAATTTTCTTTT